>JAIPRN010004650.1:0-13905 GCA_025469175.1 Geopemphigus sp. TES_GeoC_2020
CCAAAAAAAAAAACCCCCACGAAATTTCCTCTACCGTACGCGTGCTAAACCGGTCCGGAGAAACGCAACGGGATTGGCCAGAAACACCGGGGACGGGGAGCGGTTCGTATCCGGAACGAGAATGACCGTCGGTAGACCCGGTGGGTCCCGAGGCTTTGAGGGGCAAGCCCCCTTTAGCCCGGCGCACGTTCTGTTATTAGCGCTGATAAGATGCGCCGTGCCGCGTAGGTCTTGGGTCGTCAAAGGGACAAATAGTCGTAAAAAGCCACACAGTGATCCGTGCCCGATTTCGGGAACGGGACGACCGGTGTCGTTTGGCACCCAATCTCGCGCCTGTCCCACAACCACCACGTTGCGGCCGTAGTACGCGCCTCGACCAAAAGTGGGGCTACGGTACCGGCTCCTTCCACCGTCGGGCTCCCCGCTCCCGTTGGCGCTAGGCCTATACAAGGGACAACCCTGAATATTAGCTATATTGGCCGGCACGGTGGGTACCACTAGGCGTTTTGCGGCCAATTTGGAAATTACGAAACCGCGACGGACAGGGCCGATCGAGAGGCCGGCGCGAATTCAACGGCGTAACGAACCGACGTACCGGAACGTTTCGAACCGAGCGCGGAACTCGGATTTTTAACGCCGCGTCGTTTCTCAGCGCTTTGGCCGTGAACGCGGGGAATCGTAGAACCGAGGACGGTGCCCGGACGTCGGACGGTGGTAAAAGCCGTTCGTGTTCGACTCGGTCCGGTGCGGTCTGTGGTCGTTTAACGACCGCCGCGCCGAGTGGGGGGACCTCGGATTTGGAATTTCGAATTTCGAATTTGGACGAAAATTTTCGAATCGATATTTATCGACGGATGTCCGCCCCGTCGGCTCATCATACGTACCGCCGGAACGAGTGGGTAAAGTTCGCGGGACAAACGGACCTATTTGAATATAGGATTTCACGACCCGACGGCGGAGAATAAGCTCCTTATCGCGTTACGTTACCGTAAATCCTCTTGTACGCCTCGTATCTCGACCAGACTTACTTTACCCACCGCACCGACACACGCCGTAGTCTCGGTAAGCCCCGGTACCGGTAGTATCTTATTTCCGAAAACGACGACGCGGTTACCGCAACGTGCGCCGTACTTACGGCTGTATACAGGTGTCTTTACGCCGCGTACAAGGTACCGTCGCGGTCGTGTTTCAACGGTGTAACCGCGGTACGCTGTCGGTCGGATACCCGACGATAATACCGGTAACCGGGGTTTCGTGCCCGTCCTTGTCCTACGGAAATTACGTAAATAAAATGGACGGCAAATAGCGGAATTAACGTATGTGTTTGTCGAACGTTCGCCGCGAAACAAAATTAAACGACGTCTTTACGCCAAATATTATGTCCGACGGACGTCCACACGCACTCGATACACCGCAAATGTCGATTCGCCGGGACACAATCGAGAATTACCAAATATTTCGCCGATTTATTGTTTGCACGGCCGATACAGTGTCCCGTCTTACGATCGTTTCCATAATTATAATAACGTTCGCGGCCACGTTTCGGGCGTGAAACGACGAAATGTTTTTCACGCCGTGCCTACCTTGTCGTTACCGGCGATCGGGAAACGAACGGACGTTCGCCGTACGCCCGAACGGTAAAGGCCGGTTACCGAACGCAATACGCCGTTGCGTCTTTGTTTTCGTGTACTCGACCGGGCCCCCCGACAACGAAAATGACGAACAACGTAAACACGGCGGCATACGTCAAAGGCGACTCCGTACGGACGTAAATGAAAACGTCCAAAAACCGTAGCGTCCGGACGGCTAATAATTACGTCGACGATTACCGGTAAAACAACGCGCCCGACTGTCGTTGCCGCCCGTCCCGTCAGCCGCACGTTCGATTCCGCGTGGTGCGGTTCGCGACGCGTAACGGAGTCGTCTCGAATAACGGGGCCGGCGGACATGGGCCGAAAGGGAACGACGCGAAAACAAAAATCGTCGGCGAAGGGAAACCCGGAAACAAAAAAAACCGTAAGAGAACGAAAATCGTAGTCGAGACGATCACGACGCGTGAGTCCGCACCGAGTCCCGCCGTTGGAGTTCGTTCCAACTAGGTCGATTGTTCGTTCGCGTTTATTACTCGTACGTTCCACGTTACGATTAATATCCGCCGTCGCTTGTCCCGCGTTCTTGCCGACGGTTTTCGCCGGTACCCGGCAACACCCACAACCGCCGCGCCACGCTCGGTGCAAAGGTCCGGCCGTTGATCGTTTCGGCGAGAACGCGCGCGCACCTTGTCCACTTTATCCACTCCCGGACAAATCGTAAACGAATTTCCCGTTTTTGTGGAAAGAACGTAAAAACACAAACACCGACGGTGAGGCGGCAACTTCACGTACGTATATTCGAAAGAGTTCGGGTTATTTTCGTTAAAAGTTAGTTTTTTTTTTTAGCGATCGTAGCGCCCCAGTGAGGGATGCTCGCCGCCGGTGGTACGTCGCGAGTTCGTTCGCCGTCGTTATTATATTTATAAACGCGAACTTCTCGGGCGCTCAATTATCGTTTGTCGTCAATGTTCGTCCTTACGAACACTTATTCGAAACCCGGCGGGCGTATACGTAAACACCGTCGGTACAGGGGGGGGGGGCGGGGGCCGAACGGCGCCGTACGCCGGACAAGGCGCGAAAGCGAATTCGCTCTCGGTCGGATTTGTCGACGGCGGGCGGTGCTAAACTCCCTGCCCGCCGTCCCGGTGACTTATTACCGTCGTTAATTAGTTCCGGCGTGTCCCGCCGGTGTAAAAAGCTCGCTTTTTCACCTCCCGGTTCGCGCGAAAATCCGCGCTAATAAATCTGAACCGACGGTAAACGAGCGACGCGGTAACGCGCGAAAACGGAGGTCGGCCGCCGTGTTCGTGATAAATCGTCGTATCCCGGTAAAACTGAATTGACGAGAAACTCGCCGCCGGGACAAATTCGATAATTTCGACAATTTACTCGGACCGCACCGGTCACGTCCGGCGCGTATCGTATCATTATCGTCGTGCGTAAAGTGTGAAGACCGAAAAACTCGTTTTTTTCTCCCTAAAAATTCGTTTCCGCCGGTAATCGGAAACCGTTCGCCTTCGTTGATTCGGTATTACCTTTACGGGAATTAAAAACGGAATAACCGTCGACGGTGACGGTACCCGAAATTGTTTTGTCTGTTTTCGCTTAAAGCCGCCCGTGTTTCGCACGAACGTTACAATTATAGCCGCGCGGGCGCGGAATGTACGTAATCGGACGTTTGTTAATACGCGCGATCCGATTGGGTCGGAGGAGTTATCGCGACGGCACCGACGGAGGGTATGGGGCAGCTATCGAGCGAACGGGGAAAATAATTGGAATACGTTCGGCCGAAACTAACCGAGAAAAGCGAACGTAAATCATTCGTTCCGACGGGCAATTCGTCGTTCCCAGTGGCACACCGCCCCGGTCGACAAAAATAACACGACGGTATAATAAGGCGCCCGGGCACTCGGGACGGACAAATATTAAAAAACTTTTCCCGTTTTCCAGGCCGTCACCTATCCCAGTTTTCGACTTTCAAATAGACAAACAGATAGATTATATATATATTTGATTTATATTTGAATATATATTTGATTTATTATATCTATCAAATAGATAGACACGGTGTTGTTTCGTCGTACGTGTTCGCCGTTGCTCCCATCCCCACACACACCATCCACTACCACCACCGGGATAGGAAAACTTTCGGCGGGTCGCGCGGCACGGTATTATTTATGGACTACGTTTCGCCGGTGTTTCCGAAATTCGGGTACGGGCGCCGCCGGAGTCGCGTGATCGGGAAACTGCCCGTTGTCGGAATAAACACGCGGCGGCCCCTGCGAAAACGACACGCGCGCGGTTTCGGACGAGCGCGATAAAATACCGTCGTCGGTATTAATTGGCCGCGGTTTTCGTACGCGCGCGAATAATTAAAACTTATTATTAACGCCGCCGCAACACGGGGCGGACACGATTCGCGCGCGGGTAATTTATGCCGCGGTCTCGATAACTTCGAGCCCGTCACACGCCGGCTGCGGGGCATTTCCCGTTCGTCCGTTTTAATTAACGGCGCGTATTGTCCCGGAACGCGTCTGTTCACAAATCACGCGGCCGGACCGTACGAACCGATTTTTTGGAAAATTACTAGGGGGCCAACAATCGACGATCCGCCCCGTTCCCCGAGCGCGTTCGGTTCCCCCTTACAAACCCGAAAAAACAACCCGCGAATTCCGCGCGACGGTTCACCGCCGCCGAATGGCGGCCGGTCCGCGAACAACCGTCGCCGCGTTCTGTACACCATCCAGCGGTGGTGGACGTCCTTGTCGGGCTGACCGGGAAAACACTCGTGCCATTATCCGTCATTTAGGGTCTGTCCTGAACGAAACCTGTATAGAACTCGATCGTAACCTTGTCCACGCGGCTCTATTGCCGGCATTGTTCCCCAAACCGTCGAACGTACGCCGTTAGTCGGGTCGGTGGACTCGCGGACGTCCCTATCCTGCCGGGCGAACAGGAAAACGGGACGGAGCTGTAGGGATTATTTTTCGGTTAAAAATATCTCGGCCGTGCGTCTTTCGAGAACCGAAATGTAACCGACCGTTGTTTCTGCCACCTTTAGCCCGCCGACCTATCCTATCCGGCGCCGGAATTGGTCCGGTTTCGTCGACCCTGCGCGTTCGTATCCGTGTTTTTGATTTTTGTGCGTTTTCTCGCGGCTGTTTCGGTAATATGTGTACCGTACGGCGTATATCGTCGCGACTAGCGCGCCCTTCGACCAAAGGTGACAATATCGGCCGTCTACCGTACACGTCGCGTATCGTCGTGCGGACGCGAAAGAAAAATAACGGCTAGATGGTAATCGTTTAGAACCAAAATGGAACATCACCGGGCGAACGTGTACTATCGTACACGTCGTTCTTCGTCGAGATACGGCTTTTTAAATTACTCGACGTGGAAAGAAGCCCGACCGGCCGCCGGATGAGACGGAAGTTTTGTCCCTTTTCGTTATTCCGCCCGCGGAAACGGATAGATATTTACCGCCGGTCGGCCCCGTACTTATCCGGGTAACGATTGAACTATATATATATATGGCGGACGGTAAAATCGCGATAATACGATAATTTCTTTTTTCCCCGTTCGTCCGAGATTAACGTCCCGATAACGATGATCGATGAACGGACTATTTACCGGCGCCTCGAACAATTCCATCTTCCTTCCCTCCAATTATTTAAAGGACCGCGTAAAACGGTAAAAATTCGGTTTCGGCGGGCTCACTCGCGCGATCCGAAATATATATATATATATATTTTGCCGGGGTCCCTAGGATGGGAAAACGTTCGTTCGTTGAGAATTCCAATGAGACTGAACGGTAAACTCTATAAGAGTGTAGTGAGACCAGCAGTGCTGTATGGTTCAGAGTGTTGGGCGGTGAACAAGAAAATAGAGCAGAGAATGAGCGTAGCCGAGATGAGAATGTTTATATGGACGAGTGGGGTGACAAGAGAAGATAGGACGATAAGAAATGAATAATATAAGTGGGAGCGTAGGAGTAGCGTCGATTATGGATAAAATGAGGGAGAATAGACTTAGATGGTCGTGTTATGAGGGGGGAAGATTGGGAAGAACGGTTATTGAATTGAGCGTGGAAGGAGGAAGAGGAAGGGGGAAGACCAAAGAAGAAGTAGTTGAATACGATTAAGGAGGATCTAAGGATTGCTGGTGTGCGCGTGGAGTATGTGGGAGATCGGGCCAAATGGAGGTTTAGGACGAAGATGGCCGACCACAAATAGATGGGATAAAGGCGGGAGAGGGATGTTTTGTCGCGGGGGGATCGTGAACGATCGATCGTAAAACCCGTCGGCTTAGGTTATCGGGTCGACGGTTTCCATTCTGTCGGTCCCGTTTCCCCCCGGGAGGATCTGTCGGTTCGTCGTTTTTACGGACGGTTTTTAACTACACCGTGTTCGTATTCGTCGGCGAATTCCGACCGGAACGGCGACGTTTTTTTTTTTTTTCGAATTTAAAATTCAACATCGGAGACGCGACGACGGTTATTGGCGCACGCGTGTTTCGAAAACGTCGTCGGCCACCGGACGATAAAAACCGTCGACCGCCGTCAACGTGACCGCCGGATTGTACGAACGCGGACGATAGAAAGCGTACGGTCGTTGTTCGCGCGTCGTCGAGTCGGCCGACCGATCGGTTAACTATACGAGACCGGTCCGATGGTGCCAGTAACGCAACAGCGGTGTAGTGTACGTATCGTTCTCGTAGACTGTCAACGTTTCAGCCGGATCGGACTCGTAGTTTTGTTTCGAGCGCGCGCGCCCGTGTCCGCGGATTTTAGAGAAATGGAAAAAGAACGATATCGGGGGGGGGGGCGATTCGTGTTTTTGGAAGGGAAATGGCGCGGCGAAATCAGAGAGCGCTCGTGACACTTCTCCATCGACGGTGACCGTCGACTAATTGGTTTAACGAGTTTCAACGTGGGTCGGTTTTTGACGAGCTAGGTGCTCCGAAAATGGCCACCACGGATGATAACGTGACAAATATCGACGATCTCGTATTGGCAGACCGCCGATTGAAGGCCCGCGTTGCGGACCCGGAGAAAACGTATGTTTCCGACGGGTTAAAGAAGGCGGAACGTCGCCAAGCGGACCAAAATGTCGGGAAATAGGTCGCCACTTTTCCGGAATTTTCGTTACTCTTTCGTAGTGATTATCGGACCGGCCTCGTACGGCACGCGGCGACGGGCGGCCGCCGGTTTTTCCGTCGTCGTTATTTATACGGTCGTTCCGGCAAACTAATTGGAAACGACCGGAGGCCGCGACACGAATCGCTATTTTAAATATCTAGGAACGCGGGGCGGACTAATTAAAGCGAAACGCAATTTCCTTGCTACGCGGCGGCTATTAGTTACGTAAATTTTTGAACTAACCCCTTTTTGACGAACGGACGCGCAGCAGACGGAGTGTGTATGGGGGGGGGGAGGCGGAAATCTTTTACCGATTTTCGCCACCGAAGGATTTCCAACGGACGCGGGTTTTTTTTTTTTTTTGGAAAACACGCCGAATACGTCGATAATTATTTTCCTCCGTCGGACAGACGGTTTTCCGTAAACGTTTCGGCGGTAGGTCAAGTTTGCCGAGCACACAATTCGCGGCGCGGTTTCCGACCCGTCGTCGTCGTCCGTTCGAATCGCGCGAAACGAACACAACCCAACCGACGTACCGCCGAATTTCGTTACCGTATATTGATCGTCCGATGTATTTATTCGGCGAAGAACAGTTTCGGGACGTAATTCGCGGGTGACGGCGGACTTTTAACGGCGAATCCGTCCGTCGATTAGTTTTCGCACAAACGGCGTCCCGGGAACTAGGACGGAACGAACGGAATGGCTACGGCGACAAAGAAGGCGTTGTTTTCGAGAAAACGATTTCCCTACGAAATTCGAATCGCCGCCGGAATCGTCGACGTGTCGACGGCGGAATTTGGTGGTAACGATGGTAAAAACCGCGCGCGTACTCGGGCACGTGAACCGAAATAACGGTTAGGCGAACGGCGATACGATAGTATACAGGCGTTGGAAACGACGATTTCGCGATTAAACGCGTCTTCTCCCCGCCGAATTCACGATTCGATTATTCGGCGTGCGCCGGCGAAACTGCGTCCCGAACGTATCTCGAATTCGCGTCGTTCGGGAACATTGGCGACGGTACGACGAATAGAACGGGGGGGGGGAGGGCGGACACGTTCTTCGATATTTTCGAACCTCCCCGCTGTCCAACGGTCACTCGACGACTCGGCGGAAACGGTGGAATTAACGTAACGGTGGGCGACTCGGAAGAAGTTTTGTTAGGACCACGGTAAAAGTTGGCGAACGGAAACCGTCGGACCGGGCGAAAATTTAATTATTCGATACCGTAGGAATAGATAAAGGCGCGCACGTGCTTAGGAGCCGTTCCGTCGTGCGGTTTCGGGCCGAACGAATTATAACGGTATTATTGTTCCGTGACCGCGCCGAACACGCACGCACGCACGCACGGCCCCTCCTCCACGAACGGGGGAATATAATTCGATTACCGTAAATCGTAAACGTCGTTATCCACCTGTGTGTGTGTGTGTGTGTGTGTGTGTGTGTGTATATATATATTATATATACAAAGTGACGTACTAACTTTGGATAACCCCCTCCCCCCGAAAATTTTTAAGAAAATTTAATTTCTTACGAGACGTACGAGTTTTAGTCGAAAAAATATTTTTAACTTCCATACACGTTATAAAACGTGTTCGTTAAAAACGAATGAAACTTTAGTCCCTTTAGGATCGTCCGATTTATTTATTTAAAAAATAACCCCCCACCCCGAAATTTAGGTCTAAGTACGCCACTGTATATATATATATATATAACCCTTGGTGTTCCGCTAGGGAAACGTCCGTGAATGGCGAAAAAACTCCCTCCCCTCAAGAAATTTCGGCTATCGGTGACGTTGGGACCGCCGAGGGTCAAGGAGTAGAATTGTTACCGACAGAGAACGAACGGCAATCATTCCGGCCGCGCGTTATGGTGGCGATAATATACGTAAATTTATAAATAAATAATAGACACCTCCGTTCGGTTTCGCTCGTTTCGGGACGCACGCGTTTTCCAACCGACGGCGAACACCGCCGATCGCGTCGTACGCGCGAATCGTCGACGATAATTTTACCGCGCCCGCGACGATTATTTTTATACCGCCGAATTGCGCTCAACGACCCCACCCGCGGCGTTTTCCGTTATTATCGGGGACATCCATTTATAAAACGACGACGGGCTTTTCCCCGGCCGGACAAATATACGCGCGGCTTAAGCCATTTTTATTAGCGGCGGATCCATTAATGGCGCCGCTCTAATTCCGCCGTTAGCACTCCGCCCGATCCATATACGTATATATGTATCGCGACACTTTCACCGCCGTACCGACAAATATATATATATATAGACGAGTTAGAGATATCGAAAGGGATACCGAAAAACGATCGTCGCTGAAAGTTGATAATGTACGATCGGGCAGGGGGACGGTTTAAAATAAATACGGTTTACGTTTCAAAAGCGAACGCTAGCCCGTTTAGAACGTACGCGAACGTTTCGTCGGAAAATTTTGACCAAGATTGAAAAGTCGTCCGTTACGCGCGACGCTACGTATATATTTCTCGCGCGTTTACCTCGGACCCGTTTGTCGGCTCTTGATCGTGTAACCTAAAAAAATGTCTCTCGATTCCCGGTACTGTTAACGCAGTCCTCTTCTCGTTCTTCTTAGTATTACGTTCAAACACGTTTTTTCTCGCTTTTTTCTTTTTTACCGTTTCTTCCGAGCCTTGTCCCGGGTATCATCGTAGGCAACGTGATTACCTCCAAACAGTAACCACAAATCTCGGTCTGGGAACCACACTGAAAACTCTCTTCCTTCTATTATAATGGAACAAAAAAACAATTACCACCAAATACGGCGCGACAAACGGACGTCTTTAGATCGTAATAGCGCTTCTTGGTTCAGCACTTCCGACTCCTGACCATGAGTCCGCAATCTTCCTCAACTCGGACCATTTTCGAGGCTTAGATGGCCGTAATCTACTTTCACGCGTTCCGCCTCTCCCTAAATAATTCTTCCGACCGTACTCGGCCCGAAGGTGAA
Source organism: Geopemphigus sp. TES_GeoC_2020 (assembly GCA_025469175.1). Taxonomy (NCBI): domain Eukaryota; kingdom Metazoa; phylum Arthropoda; class Insecta; order Hemiptera; family Aphididae; genus Geopemphigus; species Geopemphigus sp. TES_GeoC_2020. The sequence goes on from JAIPRN010004650.1 coordinate 9,710, forward strand.
CACATATTTGTGACTTGGTGCGTTCGATATTATTCAATTTGTACACGCACATTACGCCGTCAATTTTTCAGTTTCCTTCGCGACAATAACGGTACTCGTATAATTAACCCGTTTTAAATTTACCAAACGCCCTTACGTAGTGAACGAGACTATTGCGTTTATCGAGACCGCCGGGTTCGTTTAATTTTATTATTTGTTTTACGTATCCACTTTTGTCGTTATTCTATTGACTGTCCAGCCGCGTTCGTCGGAAGCTAAAAACAATATAATTAGGAATTTTCCCGGACTCGAAGAACGTGTCCAAATACGATGCACGTACATCGACGTCTCGAGATTGGGTCGGCCCAAACGTCGGCGCGGTCGAAGGCGCCACACACACACATATATATATATAGTAATTATCGTTGTACGTAGCGATGTATTGTACCGCGTCGGACGTATCGACGGTGGCGCGCGGTCGGGTTAGTTAATGAAAATCCGTCGGATTTTGTTTGGGCGCGCCGTTCCCGAAGAAACTGTCCCCTGTGTCCGTCGTCGGGACCGTCCACATAATCGGTGGCGCCGAACCGGTTAACGGTTGTACGCGTCGACGGATTCGCACAGTGTAAATACGGTCGTTTCGTTACCGACCGGATCGGTTAGGAATAACCACGCGAGATTTCCCGAGAACGCGCCGCCGTCGCGCCATTCCGTTCGTTAGCGTTCAATTATCGGCGCAAACCCGCGCGCCCGTCCCCCCCCTTCATCCAACCAACCCGGTTAATACCACCGAACGCGGTACAACGATCGATATACCGAACAAAACGCGGCCTAGACAGGGTCGTGTCGCCGTCGGACGTTTATCGAATATATTATTAACGCGGGACGTTTTTATACGGACGACGACGGGATGTTGTACGCCGTCGTTATTACGGCCGGAAGTGTCCGGCGAAACTCGGTCAAGTGAAAAAATATGAAACCGACGAGCGTGTATATATATATATATACGCCATTTATAAAGCGTACGAAACGTGGGAATTACTTTCAAAAAGAAAAAACCGAGGGCGTTATTTTTCGGGGCGGAGATTACGAATGTTCGTTTAACGCGTGTCGTTTTCGCGCAGGACGTTCAACGTTGTCGCGCCCAAAGTGGCCGTTCCTGGTCAACGAACCGCGGTACTGGTCAGCTGGAACCCGGCGTGCAGTCCCAAGGACGTGACCCTGCGGCTTTTGCGTCAATTACCGGTGACCGAACAACAACGTGCGGCCGACTACGACGACGTGCTGTCCCACAACACCGTCACCATACACGGTAAGCGACGTTAATAGCGTCCCTACGCGAATTCGCCTCCGACTAATAGCCCGGCCGGCCAACCGTCACCGCGGTTGTCGACTTTTTCCCGAAGTGACCCGGCCGATCGTAACGTTTCCGGCAGCTCGAGCACGCTCCTACGACGTCCGACTTAAACCAGAATCGTCGGGTTTTTCGAAGCACCGAAACGAAGCGGGGCATTTTTGAATGCGCGAGAGAACCGTCGGCATAACGCCCGTACCGACGACGTAGGACGGATTTTTCTATACACGCCCGGCGAAATAATCCCTTACGCTCGATTTATCGTAACCGCGTGACGAAATAAAAAAACACAAACCTCCCCCCCCCCAGAAATATGGTTGTTCGCTCGAGATTTCGCGATTGTCGAACGTAAAAAAACCGTACGTCGCGTAAACGTATCGCGGATATTCGATTACGTCGGGGGGCCGATTGTAAAAAGCCTAAAGGGACGCCTAGCGGTGCAGTTTGTTCGAGCGCCACGTAAAAGTTGCGGAGTATGGAGACGATAAATGGAGACGATTTATCGAATTTACCGAAGATTTCGCGACGAAAAGTTTCGATAATTTATTTGTACGTCGAACACAAACGGCGTTTCGCGTTTACTTTCCGGTAATTGGGCCGTCGGATCGTCGAAAAATTATTTCTCCGGTTTTTTCGAATTTTAAACGAAACGAATTCGCGTGGAATCGAATTAGTGCGAATAGGCGAACAGCTCTCCGCCGAATTAATAACGAAACAGGTACGGAACCGAAAACGACGACGTCCGTCCGACCATTAGTAATTACTTGATCGAACAGCGTAATAATCATTTTCGGCGTGAGTCCGTACCCTCGGTTGGCCGCGGGGACCGGAATAGTTTTCATACGTTTCGCGAACGTTTACGTATCTGGACAATTCCGTCCCGTACGGGGGTGTGCACGGCCGTTAATCCGCGCCGAAAACGGACGTTCGTCCGTATGAAAACCAAACGGCTCGACTCCTGGACACGGCCAGGCGCGGGTGCGAGCGCCCGGCCAGTAATACGCTCGACGTTTTTCCGCGATGTCCGAGGATTCGTTCTCGGCGGCCGTCGATAAACACGGGCCGCCGTGTTGTCCTGGCCGGGTACACGCGACAAGGGATGGCGCGCCCCGCTGCGTCCCGAAAACGTTCGTCCGGGGTACGTTTCCGTTCGCGAATCCGTACGGAAAAAAACATTGTCGCCAACGCGCGATACCGACGCGCGACAATCGAACCAATCGGCACGAGTGTATTCCCCCCGGGCACTTTATTGTTGGTCGCGTCCATACGCCCGCCCGGACACGTAGAGGATTTAGGTCGCGTACCGGGATTATCGAGAGTTGTACAAACACCCGTCGTGCACGCGCGCCTTCCTCCCACCATCCGCCAGTGCGATCCCTTTGATCGTGTACCGGGCATTAAACGCGCGCCGAACCGTACAACAACAGGGTGACCGTCCGAGCGTTCCGACGTCGCGGCGAGAAAACCGACTACGATCGACGGCTCCGTTGGCGAACGTTAAAAAAAACTCGACGACCGTCGCGTACCTGGTAACCGGTCACCCGGTTACGAGTGGACGGCCGTGCAGGGAAGCGGGAAGGACACTGCCGGTGTTGGGTACGGGCGGCGCGCGTGTTTTGCGTAAATTGCGCCGTCGAGTAAGAGCTTAATGAATTCCCAGACACGATTCCCGGGGACGTGTCGCTAATTCTCCGACCGCGAAGCCGGTTGAATAATATTAATTGGGCGGCCCGTTCGCGTGTGCACGACGACGTCAATAGCGGGACAACCGATTCGCCCGTTTACGGTCGTTCCATTTATCCCCTTGGACAACACCGTCGTCCGGTTAGATATCTCTGGCCGACGCCCGGTTATCGACGTTTCCACCGTACCCCGAAACACTATCCGAATCGACCGACTACTTTTCCAAAAACCCCGCGTCGCTTTCGAAACCCTTGACCACTCCGCGATGACAATTAGACAACGGCGCTTCGAATTCGAACCGCGACGACGTTTTCGATTCTCAGCCGTTTCGCCGCGTCGGTTTTATCGAAAAGCCACGCGCGTTTCGTCGACACGCTCGGCAGGCGCGTGTGTTCCGCGTCTTATTGAATGGTTTCCGTCAAATTTGACATTGGGCCGCGCGTACGTCGTTTTCCCGTTCAATTCCCGGGCGCGGCATAAACGCGACGGATTTCCGCGTCCCCCCGTACGATTTATCGTCAACGGTCCGTCGTCGATCGCACGCCGCCGCAAATACGCGCCGAGTATATATAAATATATATATATATATCGATAACGATGTTTGGCGACCGTCCGCGAAACGACCGCGACGTGCGCGCACGGTCCACAGGACGCCCGACCGATAGATACCGACCGACTGCCGCCCCCACGCGCCGTAACGGAATTGCCTGTTCGACGAGATATTCCGATCACGTACGCGGCCCGGCGCTACTCCAAGTTCTTAACAAATCGTCTCCTGTTCGGGTTCGCCAAACGACCAAGTTTTCTCCGACAACTTTCCCCCCTTTGCCCTAATATATTTTATTACTTCGCCACCGGCTGTATATGTGACGGCCCCGTCGTGCTCGACGCCGAGTCGATATTGTGAATCCTTTACACGGCGAGATCCACCGACGAGACCGCCGTCCGGTTTGGTTATTGATCGTTTCTCTTTTCGTAGCCGACAATTCGGACGAGATTTCGGCCCGTTCGTAAAACCCAATGAAAATCGACGTCGACCTAATAACGTTTTTCCGATATCGAGCTCGAACGTGTGCAGTGGTGTACGCGACGCGATCGGTCCCTTTCGACGTTTGACCCGTCGACAAGTTTTCGGACGACACCGCGCCGATTTCCGGACGGTCCGATTACTCGGACCCCC
>JAIPRN010004651.1:0-13904 GCA_025469175.1 Geopemphigus sp. TES_GeoC_2020
TATATATATATAATATGTATGTTATGAATATAAATGATATTTAAATTTAATTGTATAAATTATTAACAATAATAATCAAACTAATAATTACCAGTCTATATTATGTACCTATTTTGAAATACATAATTAAATTTTACGTTCAAAAATTCATTAGTGATTTGTAGGTTTGATATTACAAGTTAGATTATTATTTAAAAATTATATTAGATCTAAGTATAACAATAAGAAAATAATCTTTGGAAAATCAATATTCAATAGTAGGTATTCGTTGGTCTTTAATTAATTGAATCCAATTTTTTGAGGTCATTTACCCCTACTACGCACACTAGAAAATGTAATTGAATTATATTTTATTACAATATTGATAGTCATTGAACTTGTTGAAAAAAAATTGTTTATTAGAATTTTATTTATTAAAATCTATTTTTTATTGTACCTATCCGTTTCGTATAAAAATGTGTATATAAATAAATATATATAGTGTGTTACATTTGAATATTTAAATTTACACGTGATCATTATTTTTATTAATTTAAGCTTAAAAATTTGAACAAGAATTATTGTTAAATATGAAGCTTACCGTCATTTCTTTTTGCCATTTAATGAATAATAATGACTCCTGGTGATGAAAAAATTTTTTACTTAGTGATTTTAATGAGTAGAACAAAACATATGAAGTATTTGTTGAAGCACTAAATTTTTTTCGTCCGAAACAAGTTTTAACGAAATTGTTAAATCATGAACGAACTATAATTTCATGGTACATGTACTGGAATTATTAAAATTCGATTTCTATATCTTTTCTTGATGATTAAATTTTGTTGGAATTCGTAGTCACAATATACTATGAAAATGGAAAATTTAACTACTAAAATGTTTTTTCATATTAGTATGTACTTATCGCAAAATTAACTTTATTGGTTACCAATTAATATTATCAGTCGAATATCCTATTGCGAATTTGAACAAATTATATAAAAAAAAAAACGAAGTAAATCAGTAAAGTATTTCACGCGGAGATGGCCCAGTTAGGATAACAATGCTCCCGTGCCCGAACCCCGTACAGTTATTTATCGGTGAAAGGAAACTATGAGCTCGGACGAAATAACAATCTTTAGAGTAAAACAAATGGACATGCGCGTTGCTGCATCGTGTGTAGTATTCGTTCTAATGGAAATTTTTTTTATCATCTAATGGTTTACAATCTCTTTTTTTAAAATAATATACAATATGTACGTATACGTATTGGATATTAAATTGCTCGTCAGTACATTTTTCACAATAGCTTATCTGCAGACGAAATAATTACGACTCTCGATGTCGTCGCGCACTGTTTGCGTAATTTGAATGTATATATATATAATTTTTTTTTGAGATAACAACTTGCGACAAAAAAAAACCGAGAATTGAACACCAAGATAGGCGCGTACAACGTATAATTCATACGACTTATAACGTGTATATACACGAATAGAATAATTTGTAGCAATTGTTTTACCGTATAGCAGTAGTGGTGGCGATTGACTATTAATACTTATATTATAACTACACCTACGCTCGCTATATGTGAAATTCAGGCTTATCTACGAGTTTTAAATTTTGCCCTTGAACGGCGACTAGTAGTAGGACATAAACAATAGTTGTTTGTTAAGTAGCATAATAAATACGAAAAGCGTTTCGTTTTGCGAAAATAATAGCGATTAATATTCAAAAAAACCGATTCGAACGAATCGTCGCGCTGTAGTTTACGCACGGCGAGGTGAAGAGAGCGAGCGATTGAGAACACTTCGTACGACAGATTCGGGCGTTTATTTCCAGATGGCGTACCGTTCGCCAATCCTCGACGATTCGTTACATTTCCTAATCCGAAAACCGTAAATTCGACGAAACTCGACCATTCCAGGAGATTTCTCCCGTTGCGTTTCGTTTTCCGACGAGTATTTTCGTCCCGCGAACGGAACGATGCGTGAAACGTTCATTCGACGTTGGTTTTTCACGGCGGCGGCGCAGTCCTTCGATTCCGATATTATTGTTTAGCGATAAAACGGCCGGCCGTCGCCGCGTCCATTGTATTATCACAAGGAAACGCGATAATAATAATAATAATATATTATCCTCGCAGGTGGCTCGTAAACACGCGCGTTGCGGCCGGCGCATAATTTGCGTACAATTATAATACATTACGCGCGTTACTTATTAAGTAAAACAACGCGTGTTGCGCGGGGCGCCAATTACGTTTACGATCGGTACGGTTCGCCGTCGGCCGCGAAACAATTTTTTGTCGCCGGTGTTCTGTTCATTCTCTCGCCGTCGTCAACTCCGCACCGATCGGAAATATGTCGGGCGGGTTATTTTTGGACAAATACGACGACAGCGGCGCGATTACGATTGGTAGGCGAGAACGCGCGCAAAACGGAAAAATTGCCAAAGTCGAAAAGTCCAAGGACGGAGCGCCGTGCAACGATCGAACGTCGGTGTGTGTGTGTGTGTGTGTGTGTGTGTGTGTGTGTGCGTGGTGTGCGACGGTGGCGCGCTAGGTAACCGGTTAACGGTGGCGAAATGCGTGCATCATTGCGCGCGCCAGCGATCCCGTTGCTCGCGATTGACATGTGCGTGCCCGCGTTTACCCCCCCCCCACCAAATGCCCGCACGTCTACCCGTCCCACGGACCCAACCGGTCGACGTAGTGTTGTGTAGTAATCGGTTCGTAATAAAAGCCGACGGCACACGACGCGTCGCGTTGGTGGGAACGCGCCCACGCGCCGTCTGTTCCGTGCGCGCGGAGAACGCGAAAACGGCAGCGGAGTAGCGGCGGTTTCGGGATTTGCGGGAAAAGAGATGGGGACGACGACGGTTCGCGCCCATTCTATCGCGCGTGTTTCCCGCGCTCCTCGGAGAAAGTCGCGCGTGCGCGCGCGTACAGTTATTTCCGCGCGCCGACGTTGGTCGTCTTCTCATTCTAGTTTTTCTGGCGTACGACGCGTAAATAGTATGCGTGTGGAGGGGGGAGCGCGCGAGAGTTTCGGTTTTTAACGTTCGAAAATCGTCGTGCCGCCAGCGTGCGCGCCGGTTGTTACGGCAACAAGTTGTCGCTGCCGCCCCCGACAAAACCTTTCGCGCGCGCCTGTTTTTTTTTTTTACTCGTTCGCTTGTTCCGTTTTCACCTCTTCACTTTTCCTATCGTTTTTTATTCCCCGAACGTAATTTTCTCGTACGTAATTGTTAATCGTACGACATCGTCTCGTGATCGTCGCGATGTTCTAAAAGAAGTAAATCTTAGTTTTTAACGCGACGAACGGGACAGTGGCGTGGTTTTTCGGTCGCTAGTCTAGCATTTCGAACATTAGGAGGACCTGTCGTAATTTTGATCAATTGGCGCGCGTAACAATTTCTGGCCAATATTGTTTTGGATAATTAGCCATGTATAATACCGTGTTATTTTTTCCGTTTCTGAAATACCGTTGTGTAATACGTTACCTTGGGAAAAATTACACGTTGCCTATTACTATATATTTACGTGACATAATCGCGCGTTTATTTAGGGGAATTTTGCGTTGTTGATAGTAATTTTACTATTAACCTATTATTTCCGGCGTGTACTGCGTGAAAGTCGACATCGATACGGCAACGGTGCTTATGCCGAAACCGAAGACGTATATATTTTAATCGACGGCGATTGTCGTCGGCGACCGTTTTATTTTTGTTTTCGTACAACATTAGCTATAATCGGAATTCAATCGTTTAGTTAGATTGTTCAGGGATAATATTGCTCAGAAACGATATTCTATCACCTACGGGCTCTTTTTATATACATTTGATCCACTTCTGATATCACATTTGTTTCGTGTCGATCTCAATGACGTAATTTTCGCGTAATTAATATTGTTAATATTCTTATACGGTTTTCCGTTCATTTTTTGGCAGGAAATATTTTTAATAGTTGGTTAAAAAACAGCGTGCGCTGAATATCAAAGCAAAACGACCGAAATATTTTGTTCACACCCTTTCAAAGATGATAAATACATTAAATATGTTGTACGTCATTTGCAAAAATCAATTTGTAGGAATAGGGGTTGTCTCGAACTCATTTAACTACCGATATTGTTTAAACAAACTCCTTCTAAATATAAAAATTATCGCGTTAAAAATTATAAGCGTCCTTATGATATTCGGGATTTGAACAAACACGGTAGTGTCGGCGGGGTTGTGTCTGCCGCGTAGGGGTGAAGGGAGGCGGAGATCAAATTTCAAAAACCTTGGGTTAATATTGTTCGTGAAATCCCGAAGAAACCTTCGACGATAATAATAATATTAAAAATAATCGCGAATTTCGGACAACTTAACGTCATGACGTATGATGGAGAGTGTGTGAATGGGGTGGTCACAAGTGATCGCTGATTATACAGTTTTTAACGTTTATTTCCGTCGAGTATGTTGCTGTCTCAAGGATAAGATACGAAATTCGATCCGTCGTCTAGAACTACTAGAACGCTCGCGTATTATTACTATTATTACGCGACGATAATTTCCAGCGAACATTTTTGCGTAATAATATTATCGTCGCCGACGTACAACGACTCAGGGCGTCGTAAATCGATTGCCGTAAAACATCGCGTGAGCTACATGGGACTTTGGTATCTAATCGATTATTAACAATATATATAATATACGCCTCCGCCTTGAAGTTACGTCGTCGTTTACACGAAACGTGACGACCGTCGGACGGACTAGCGTAACGTTAACGGCAGCGCGTGCGCGTGCGCATGTCTTGAACGAACGACGGTAAAAAAAAAGTTAAACCCAACCACCAAACGGTCCGCCGAGTCCGGTACAGTTTTCCGTCCGGAGTGTTCTTTACCGTTTTCCGACAAAAATCCCGCGTGTGCGTGCGCGTATTATTTGTCATCTCGGCGGTGGTTATTTGTTTGTTTCAAGGGTGTTTAACCCTCTGGATTATTCGTACGGCGGCGCGACGGCGGCCTCGGGCCTAAGGTGCCGCGGCGGGGTGATGGCGAGGGAGGTGATGCCAGCGAATCGATACCGATCTCTCATTCTCTCTCCTACACCCGTTCCGCGTGCGTCACCCTACCGCCCAGTCGCCGTCACTCCGCGCGGAACGTTCCGCTCATGTAATATCGGCGGTGGCCGGCGCGCGCGGGTGGTCGCCGCTCCCGTTTTCCCGTACGCGTATTTATATATATATACTTACACACGCTCTCTCTCCACCGTGATTTTGACGTACATATATATATATATATATACACGCACACACATATATACGCCACCGTCGCGCGCACGTTGTGGACGCGCGTGTCCGCGATGTCGCCGCCAATACCACACCGCCGTTGCCCTCTCGCCTACGACGCGCCACCTCGGTGTTCGTATATTATATATGTTTATTATATACGTGTGTGTGTGTATAGCTTATTCGCGGGATAATTCGATACCGTTGTGTTCTCGTCGCGTCACAGCAACACGCGCACAGCAATGGCGCACCGGAAAAATTCTATAGACTATATAAGAGTGTATATAAGCGTAAGAACAACGACACATTTTTTTTTACGATACTCGGCCGGTATAACGTTCACGTTTGTAGTACCGTATCGTTACGATGCGCCCTCCTCTCCGAGTAACGGTAACGACTACTCCGACGGTAATTGCGCGATCTATATAATATATAGCTCGTCGTCCGTTTCTTTTATTGATTTTTCGAAAACGAACAAAAGTCGTTTACTCACCGTGTGATGATGTAAAAGTGTAACGCGAAATGTGTCTGTTAGTTAGGTGTGTGATGGAGGGGAGCGGATGGAGCGAGAGAGAGAGAGAGGGGGGAGAATTAATAATATTGTTGCGTTCGAATTGTAGGCCACACAAGTGTTCGGTTCGATGATATTCGTTATATATAGGTCGATATTGCTTACCGCGTAAGAATACATTTATCAGTATGTGGTAAAACATGTATAACGTATGATTTTCTCATCTGTTTTGTTTGTATAGGTACGCCTTAATGAATTTAATCAATATTCATAAATCGATTTTACGAAGTATACGCGTGATTCCTAAAAATTTACTCGTTGCAACCGTCTAAATCGGTCGCATTTCATGGATTCGATAAATTCGCGCAAATTAGACTGGTAGACGTTTCTCCTAGCAGTTAGCGCTAATTCGGCGAGTACACACGGTTCGTTGTTTTGGCGTTCAAATCAAATTCGGGAGGATTTTCAAATCATACGCTCGTATAATCGTCGATGGTGTTGTGAAAACGTTATTACGACGGACTGTTTCCACTTTCCAGAGAGGACATCATCTTCCCCCTTTTATTTAATAAATTAATCGATTTTCGTTTCGTACGACCGCGTTCGGCGCGGTAAGTAAGTAAGCACAGTGTAGTGTGTGCGTGTGCGTATATGTATAGCAGCCGACCGGCGACCGAGACACAGGGGGACAGATGCGATCGCGTTCGGCCGCCGTCGCGTCTCTTCTAACCACCACCACCACCACCACCACCATCTCTACCAACACTACTACCACCACCACCAATGTCACCGTATGTCGTCCCTAGAAAACGTTTCGTCGATTATGACTATGTGTGTTTCACTCGACCTCTGCCATTGGTGTCGAGTGCGTATCATGTACAACGGTACACTAACCCGCGGGTATAGGGGAGAAAAGGCGCAATATAAAATTGTCTTTTGAAAAATAATATTTATCGTGTTATATTCGTTTAAAAACATAATGTCGTCGTCGAGTATTAGCCGTTATTATTATTCCGATGGTTTGTGAAACACCTTTCAGTATTGTAATAGTCGTGCATTTAGGGGAACGGTCGATTTCCGGCGTAGCACCGGTTGCCATCACCGCCGCCGCTTCCTATACATTCGGCCATGTTCACGTGTTCACGTTGACATAAAAAAAAAAGTCATACCTACTTATATTTATATAATATGTATGTACGCTGTGTGTGTTTTATGGCTACCCAACAACGTTGTTACGCGCATCGGTTTCGTATAATCCACACGTACAATATATTACCACGTCGTCGTATCTCTTCATTGTGTGATGTTTGTACGTTTATGCGTGTAGACGAGATATTACGTGTGCGTTTAAGACCTTGAACTTGTATTCACCCCAAAACTGTAGCATGCATAATCAAACAGGTATACTGTGTGTCCAATTTTTTTTTGTTTGTCCGTCGTTTTCCACTGATTATATTCCGTCGATGACATGTCGTCGTACACGGTAACGACGTGTACGGTACGGTTTCCGTTGGCATATCGTCATATGGATTACATTTTGAACAGGTCTCGAGACGACTTTTGACATTTCATCCGTAGTATTCTAGCTAACTTGTTTTAGTAAACAAAACACAAACGCGCCCATTTCCACCGAAATAACATTTATTATTGTCATACGCCGAACCACAAACAGTTTAAAAAATAAGTATCGTTTCGTCTGCCGTGAAGTCACCAAATCGGCTTTGGTGTACGGCGTGGTAATGGCGAGATAAATGAGTAGAGTTGTGTATATATTATAAAACCGTATATTGCTGTTATCTTATTGAAGGCCGTTATCGATAATCCGGACAAGGTTAAAAGTCGTGCGCGTTATACAAAAAAACCGTAATATACGATTGTATGTCACTGTATGTACGTACGATATATTATTTGTTAAACTTATGAACTCGGGACAATCTGTGATTTGGACGACGAAAATACAAATTGAAAAAACGAATTCTTTGGTGTCAATCTCTAGTGTGTTTGTCGATCTGGAGATAGGTACCATGTAGAAGATGTGCATACATGGTATATGTTTGATTAATGATTCGTATACGAACGCGTAAATAAATTAAAATCTACTTGGCAAAGAAGATAAGCGACTTTCCATAAACCTTGGTCGTCGGGATGTGAAAAAGATGCACAAAAACAAATTAATAAGGACGTTCACACACACACGTCATCAAATTATTTTTGAAACGTCGAATTGACAACAACGGTGGTGTTACCATCAATTTTGGACTATGATAATAATTGTTTATCATTTTTTTTGTACGCAATTCTCAAACGATTTCAAGCAGCTGTTAATAACAATAATCGTCTGTTAACGTGTTGTTTACATATGTTATCAATTTCGAGTACGAATGGACATGTGATTGCGCCCTACCGGCGAGACCTTGCCACTACTGGTATAAATCTTGTACCTTATCGTCGTCAGCTATTTATTGAAATTGTTATGTTATATGAACTTTGAGCTAGGTTATATCGTGATGACGGCAATAGGCTCGAGTCGTCGACAGCAAATTATATTTTTTTTTCGAATAATTTGATACTTTATGATTGAATAAGGTGGTTTTTCTGTAATATATGTGTGTGTGTGTGTGTGTGTGTGTCATACCTATACGTGTAATGTAAAGTAATTGTAACTCAATGTTTGTTTAAGCGTAAGACACGTTGCATACCTAAATAATTGTTGTCCTTGGAGTGAATGGTTTATGCGCAAGTCGTCAATGCTCACGGACATCGTATTATAACAAACGCGTTTCAGTAATAATAACAATAATGTATAATATTTCATATTTTTCTATATTATAGGTTCTTAAAATGAGAATATATGTGTGGTCGTCTAGTGCGATGGTGTGTGATCGAGGCGTTGAAAAAATTCGTCGTTTGCCACATCTTCCCGTTCTTCTTTTCGTTCGTTCGTCAACAACTCGTCCTCGACGGCGACGTCTCTCTATAAATGTATTACGATAATAATTCATCGACGCGATATTTGCGTTCGCGGAAAAATATGGTTACAATAAAAATCGTCGAGTATTTTTAAACACACACTACTCCGTACTATATATACCATATAGTGTATACTGGCAATCGCGTCACACACACGCACACATACGTATTGTGACCCTGGGTTTGAGTATCGCGCGTGATCCTTGGAATTTTACCTTCCAATAATGTGTCGTCGTTGAACAGCTCATCAGCAGCAGACACACATGCATTCCTCTTCGTCGCGAGTCGTTTATTATTATTGTTATTATATTATTTTTCTTCGTTTGGTACTCATTAATTTAAATCGGTCTCGTCTCGAATGTGTGAACGCGTAATGCGTACCGGACGTATAACACGATAATCTTTTTTTTTAATTGTTTTTTACTCGAGGGTTCTTTCAACGTAATAATATAATAATAAATATAACGCTTGTCGGTGACGAGTGTGGCGGCGTGTATACTTTGGCGTGTATTTAAAAAAAAAAAATTAGATACACATATCGTACGTACGTAACACGACGCTGGGCATCGGCGTCGTCGTCATCGTCGCCACCGCGTCCGGACCACCTGCGCGCGACGCGACTCGGCGACCGATGAATATTACCGTACGCAACCTGTACGATAAACGCGTACAATATATTCGAACGCGATATGTATTTATACGGTGCGGCGGCGCGTACGGTCATTGGGTTCGCAGCCCGTGGCAACACCGCGCTGCGCTCGTGCCCCGCCGCAGTGCAGGCACAGTTTTGTATTTTGGATCGGTATTATTATACCCTCCCCCTTCGGATTTCACTCGCTCTCTTTGGCCGTCCGTCTCTCGCCCCGTCACTGCTGCCGCCGAGCTATTACACGCGGGCAGTGACTACACGCGCGCGCGCGCCACACACACACACACACACACACACACACACACACACGTGCACACACTCCACTACTTTGCGTAACCCCACCCCCACCATAACCGTCGCTTCGGTATCGCTCGCGTACGATTTATTATTATTATTGCTATACATATACATATAATAATATAGTGTGTCTATGTGCGTGCCTGCCGGCGCGCTTGTGCGTATCACCGTCGTACACAATATTGTGCGCCAGTGGTTCTCAACTAGACGCGAACATACACTGGCGCGTGTGCACTATTTATAAACTACGCGTAGAATTCGTGTACTGCCGCGGACTCGCGGTTGTCGTACACCATCCCTTTGGCGCGCGTCCGTTGTCGAAGGGATTCCTGACGAAATGGTACGTCCGTTTTGGGTGACGCGCCGTCTCCCGGCGTCCTCTCGATATTTCTAATTCGACGTCGCCCGCCGTTTTACGTTTAAAAAACCGCCGTCGTCGTTACCGTTGGTTTCGGCGCGCTGGTGTTCGTGGTGTATTCGGCGGCAGTCGATCGCAATAATATGTGCCACAGGATGTGCGCGCCGATGTTGGCCACACATTCCTCCCGTAACACACCGCAGCGCCGTCCGTCCACACGCGCACGCATACGAGTACCGCTCTCGCCTCCGGAGCAGCGCGTACACCGGTATGATGTCCTTTTCGCTGCACCGGTGGCATTGGCGACGATGGTTGTAGTAGTAGTAATAGTAATAGTAGTAGTAGTAGTAGTAGTAGTAGTAGTAGTAGTAGTAGTAGTAGTAGTAGTAGTAGTAGCGGCGGTAGTGGGGAGGGTCAAATTGTGTACCTTCTCACCTCTCTCACTTGTTGGTGTTCATTGGTCAATGTTTTACGGGTCAAACACCTGCTTTTTTTTCGTCCGTCTCTCTTCTCTTACGCTCTCCGTCCTATGTCATCGTCCAACTCCCTCGCCGTCGTCTATTGTCGTCGTCGTCGCGTATTATTCTTCTTGGACTCTCCTCGTCGTTCTTCTCGATCACCGGACGAGAGTCGTCTCTTTCTTCACCGCCTCCGCCATACGTTGCCGCGCGATGACGGTAGACAAGCGGCGGGGACACGCACCACATATTATACGCGGGCGAGCCAGCGAACGCTTATATTGTTATTATTGTTACACACACCGACGGCGACGGCTGCTTCAATATTATCGTCTCCGTCTGCTGCTCGCGCGGGACTACCCAAAACGATGGCGAAAATAGTCCCACGACGGTTACAACCGACTTCGAAAATTCCTCTCGTACTAACGAGGTGAAAATAACAAATAACACGCGTCGGTCGTTCCACGTCGAAAGTAGAAATTCGAATTAGATACGAGTTAGGACTATCTCGTTAATTACTCGTTGTTGCGCCGAAACTCGCGGATACTTTGGGGATTTCGTTTAATTTTGGACATTAACGATTTGTGACGCGTATAAATAGTTTTTTTCGGCTATAACAATTCTCGGCATTTTCGGTCGTCGGTAATTTTGAATTGTCGGAATATAAGGGAGCAACATTTAGGAACAACCACATTTTATTTAACGATTTTTTTTGTCCATAGGTGTTTCGAAATAATGTTTGTCGCTTCGGATAATGTCTATACTTATGTTTAATGAACGCTATTTCACCGAACATAGTACATATGGAGTTCCCAAAATAGTTCAAAAATAAATTTTACACCTAGAAAATTAGTCGTATTGATTTATTAGTTATTTTCTGACCAGTGGACATGTCAAACCGTCGATGTCCGCGAAGCTAATAATCAGGCGAGTCGATTAAAGAAACCGCCCGTGCACTCGGGAAATGGGAGACTTCATTTTACCGTTGCTTTGGTCTGAAAATTAAATTATTTTGTGACTATCAGCGGTCCTTTTCGCTCCAAAATTTGTCTCTGCCGTGAGGTGATTCGTTGGGTACAATCGACGCGATCGAAATAGAAATAAATCGATCGTTTTATAATACGAGACGACGTGCCTTGTATCGCGTCCGCCACGTCGTGTTATTATTAAAAAATCCCTGCTGACACACACACTATTCGCATTCTTGTAAACACAGAATTGTTGCCAGCGACCGGAGGCCTCGACGATCGATAATAATATTATCGTTGGCGTCATTAGTCTTATCGGTTTTTTTTCGTGTACAAAAGTGTGTAAACGTGTAGTGATTTATTTTTATAGTGATCCTTGAGAACAGATTCACATCGGTTTTGTGTGTGTGTGTGTGTGTGTGTGTGTGTGTGTGTTTGCTGCAACTCAGCTCTTCTTTTCCTTCCTTTCCTCTACTGACGTTTACTCTATGTCGTGCTTCTAGACCGTTTGTGTTTAATCTAATCGGAAATGTAGACGTGACTTCGACAAAGAAAAATGTTGTCACCGTCTTATCAACTGTATAATATTATGTATGAATTATAGTGTGTGTGTGTGTGTGTATAAACTGTAAATCCATAAATTAAATTGTTGGATTGTTTGACGGTGATGATAATAATAATGCGCACGGTGAGGGGAAAAATGAAATCTTGTTTTATGTTGAACACCGTGACGAGAAGACGATGTACATATTACGATGAGACGTTGTGTTTCGAGTTCATTTTAGCTGAACAAATTGAAATTTTTAATGTACGTCGAGTGATTGAAAATGTATAAAATGTAAAAGAATTCAGAACAAATGAGTTCTTTCTTCAAGGATGGGATAAAATCTTTTTTTAACTTATAGAAATATTTGTCTTCCTGCCATACTCAAATTGTTTAAACATAAATTATTACGTAAATATTTTGTTTCCAATCATTAAAATATTTAAGTAACTTTAAATATATATTATGTTCTAATTTTAAATGCTACTTTCTATTTCAGAAAATCCTAATGTTTTCTTTTCTTCGACAAGAACTGATAAAATAGATTCTAACAAAAATAATTTAACGCTCTGTTGGTCAATTTTGCGAAAATAATATTTCTTATTTTTATTTATGTTACCGTTTATATCTGGAATGTGTTTCGGTGTGTTAGAATTTCGAAATCCGAATACAAATATGCATCATTAAAAGTTTATCGTTCGTCATCAAAAGTTCAAAGCAAAATAATGTTAAACATTTATATTTCAGAATCAAATACAAAACCGTTTTTTATACTTTCGCGCATATCCCAAGAATATTTGACAAAACATTACATGTGTCTTTCATGCTTTATAGTCTTATGCATTGTTAAGCTCTATTCGATTTTTCATGACAACCTAACTGTACGTGTCCGTTACATTATAGTTTCAATAGAAAACAGATTTACTTAAACGATAGAAAACGGCACAATTAATAATTAGTATTTTAGAAATATCAATCGAAACGAATGTATTATTTAAAACCAAGAATAATCTATTTTAATAACTTTTATTCTGAGTAAGACGGTCTACCTATATTTCCTCGAATATATTTTAAGTAAAAAGGAATTAACATTTTGATTGATAAGATTTTTATTCGGAAACTTTGAATTGCCCAAAATCCACGCATTAAATTTTCTCGGTGTTTCTTATTATTTTAAAAGGTTTAAAAAATATGCATACGTAATATTGTTTTGACCGCGGAAATTTAAAAACATCCGTGATTATTTTAGTATACTATTAAGTTCACGATTGTAATAATTATGGCGGACAAAATAAAACCAAATACACTGGTATAATGCGAACTTAAAAATGTAAAGTACATTAATTAGAATTATTACATAATTAGAAAACTATATATTATGTAGAGTATATTATATTGAAAAACGAAGTATTTTCCTAATCTCAATAAGAGGCTATGTGGTCGGGGTAACAGTATGATAAATTAAAACGGCAATGTGTGTTGGTGGACATTTGTTAAATCGGAATTATTTCGAATTCTCGATATTTTTTATATATTTTGATTGGAAAACTAATTGCTTTTCTGTACCAATTGCGTTAGAAGACGACGTGTTATTACTATTTATTAATCGTGCGCAATATTTACGGATGTACGGCACTCGAAGAATAGTTTTTTTCGGGGAGAAAGCAAATAAACATTTGGCCGGGACAAATTAAAAAAAATTAATTTTTATGATTTCGGTGCGCAACGTCGGTGTTTGTCGAGGATATTTTAATTTAATTTTTTTAAATTTAATTGGATAAAATTAACTATATTTCGTCGATACTTCGAATCCGTATTTATTATTGTTTTTTTTCGCTTTTTATGTAACGATTTCCGCTTCGTTTAATTAACTGCGGCTCAATCTAATGATATGTATATATATA
>JAIPRN010004652.1:0-13904 GCA_025469175.1 Geopemphigus sp. TES_GeoC_2020
CACACACACACACACACACATACGCATGCAAAATACACTTTTGGTTAATTAATAAAATTGAATAAATTTAGTGTAATTCTATCTATTTTTGTACATACCGAAAGCATATTTTTCTAATTCGTTTGGTTGTCGACACTTTCCCGTTGCTATACCATATTCTTTTAAACAATATAAGGAACAGCATTCTTTGTCTTTAGTACACGTATAATCTCCAAGAATCTTGCAAGTGTTATTTTTAACAGATTCAGCTTGAAAAAAAACTAAAAAATAATTTATGAAATTAGGTCACTCATTCCTTAGTTACAAATTATTAAGCAAATTAAATAATAATTAACCATATAAAATGGTTAAAATTCTAATTTTGTTTGTCTTATTGTGTAAATCTTACCATACTTTGTTCTGACCACAAATATTAATTTAATAAGTTTACCAAAAATGAATTTTGGAAAAATTTTCAGATTGTTTTTAAATAGAGTTATTTTTATTGGTAAGAATTTTAATCTTAGAAAGTATAATAATATACGGGTTAGTGATGTTTAAATATAAATTTTTCAGTTCTCACTCTTGGCAAATTTGTGTGCTTTTATTGGGTGTAAATTCTTATCAGTTTTTACGAGGACTTTACCAATTTATTGAGATTTAAATACGGTATCATGAATTATAGTATTGCAATTAACTTTTTTAATATCGACAAACTCATGACGAACAAACTACTTCACTCGTGTATTTTTCATAGTTTATAAAACAAATACAATTAAATAACTTATTGAGGATAAATCGTGTTTTTCTCAGAATAACATTCCGAGTGAAATAATTTCTAATTAATTTCAAAATTTGAATACGATTAATAATATATATATATATTCCAATCTGTGATCAACTTCGATAATACCTTCATCGATTTTGTCCTAATTTTTCTTAGCTATATAATTTATAACATTTATATTCTAAGATATATATTACATTTATTTATATTGTATTGTAAAAAATGTACTTAGTTGATTCGGAATTTATTAATTTTATTAAAAAGTTCTTTGAAAAATATTTTTGAAATGTTTAACGGGATGATAAGATTATTTACCGTTATTTCGTTTTAATTATTTTAAGCATACATTAGAACTCTAACGTGAAAACTAATTGACTGGTTAAACAGTCGTAAAAACGGAGTTTCATCGATGTGTTATTATTGTTGAATTACGTTTGTAAGTATGAAATCATCTAAAGGTTCTATCATTGTACAGTTTGTGTGTATTATTTATAATTTTCTATCATTTGTAATTTACATTAAATTCCAGACTATATTTTTTTGAAAATCCGATATTTGTTTTGGAGTTATATTTCTCATCCCTTCAGATTATGGGTATGACAACTTATTAAATTAATATACATATATAATTGTATTTTTTAAAATAATTTTTATTTAATTTAGGAGCCAATTGGAATGAAAATGACAAATGCTTAAATTTAAATTAAATATGTTCTGGTGATGAAGAATGTTGTTCTCAAAATTGCTGTCAATCATTTAATGTTTTTAAAAGTTATTGTAGAGACACTTTTGCTTCCGAGGCAATTAAATATCTACTTTATTGTGACGGTAAATAATATATTCGTTAATAAAATATAATTTTTTTACGAATTAATCAATGACGATTATGTTTATATTTGTTTTACTTTGTTTTATGATATTAAACTGAAGACGGGTTTTGTGGATACATCGCAAACCAAACTATAGAAATTAACAATGAACTATATAGAAAATTTGGAGTAAATGCAGGTCATGCAAATTTGCTTCCTGGCACTAGAGTCGAAGTGATCTATAACAAAAAAAGATATTACTTACAATTAACAATTGTGGAACAACTAATAACGATATAATTTTAGATTTATATATTGAAGCAGCTCAAGATTTATGCATCTTTGAAAATAAAATGGTATATTGTAAAATTAGAATACCGCGCATCGAAAACAATCCCGTTTTAAAAGATGTTTTGTATTATTTACCTTTTGTTTGTGTCATAGCAACTTCTTATTTAGTAAATTATTTTATTTAATCATGATAATTGTTAATGTACGTTCAAAACATAGTAAATATATGCAAGGTAAATTTCGATAGTTAATTGTTTATAGAATTTTAACAATTATAAATTTTAACATTATATCATGCACAAATTGACGAATATGCATTCTAACATTATTAGTTTCCTCATTATGCAATACTAATTTTATTATTTTAGACTTGTCTAGTACTTTTCATCGATTATTATATATCAATGATACATAAAACAATATATTTACGGTTTTGCTAATACGAAATATTTTTAATACCCATAATGTTTTCAATTTAAATCAAATTCAGGTATTACGTATACTTTCGATGGCATAAAATGATGAAATGATATTTGAGCGAGAAAAATTTGTGAGTGTCAACTTAACTTATAGTTTAAAAAAAAACCACTGAATGGCCCACCATTTAAAAATTTATTATTGATATTTCTATAAATTTCTAAAAAATTGTACCTTAATAAATTTGAACTTCTAAATCGTCTTTTGAACATTTTATTTTGATAATTCCATAAACTTGATTTCAAGTAAAAATCTATTCTTATTTTTTGACCAATTATATTTTCTTATTCTTTCAAACGTTATGTTTATAACTGAACGCAAATTATCAACATTACATTGTTGATAATATAATTGTTTTATTGGTACTTGTTTTAATAACAGTTTTATATAAATAAATATATTTTTTTTATTTAGTTATTAATTTAATTATATGTATATAAAATTAAGCCCTATTAATGTTGCAAATATAGAATTATAAATATATACATTGGGACATAAAATTGTTCGTTTATTTTAATTATCCGATAAGTATTAAATAACTATATATATATATATTTGTACAATTAAAACGTTAGTTTGTAATAACTAGTTTTGTTGTTTATCATTTCGTTTTTATATCCGTCGTTGATATAATTATGTAAATTGATTGAAAATGAAATGAGCATGATTTAAGTTTTTTCAATCAGTCACAATTAATGTTGAATATTGTTGATAAATACAACTTCTTGTCAAAATCTTAATTCCTCTTATCAATTTAATATGTTAATCTTCAACATTATTTCTATTCATATCAAACGTTCTTCACTGTTAATTTAATAATCACTTAGTTTAGTGACACGTTTTGTAGAATACTTAGGTTATGTTTTTAAATAATAATGCACTTTTGGAGTTATACAAAGAAGTGGAAAAGAATTTAGGCATTAAATGACGAAAAACGTGAGGCTTGCATAATAATCACACCGACATTGCGTGATTATGAATTTACATTTTGAACATTTGGCAATTTTTATCATTTTAATTCTAATAAATGTTTTTATTTAATTAATTTACTGTCAAATTTGTCTTCTTTCGTTGTGTACATTTATTTTTGATTTATGTCTATTATTAAACGTAATAAATACTAGTAAATAATAGTAAGTACAAATATTGTCTGTATAGCGAAGAATGTAAAACAAATTGTTTATAGCATACGTGTAATTTTTAATTATTTTAATTTGAATATACATTTAAATTATTATTAGTATACAACGCCATAGTTAAGATAGTTTTAATAATACCCTCCCCCTTATCATTTGCATTATTTTTTAAACTCGTAATTTAAAAAATATTATGATAATTCAATTACCAAATCTTCAACATATCTCGAAATGTTTAATGTCCGTAACATTAATAGTTTTATTTCATATTTTAGTGCAACTCTTTAAACGTGTAAAATAACGAATTTAAAGATATTGTTTTTACAAATGTACAAACAATATTAAAATAGTTCGATTTATATTATTTAATTTTATAAAATGTCTTCCTTAGAAATGTTTTGCTGTACGTAATAAATAAATACATAAAGTGGAGAACACATAAACATAAATCGATGATTCCATTAATTTCGTTGATATTATTCGTTTTATTCGTAATTCATAAGTATTACAAATTAAAACTTCCTAGATCCTCCATTATCCAATTTAATCGATTGTGCATGAACCATTCCTTATTACCGATTCGTGCCCATAAACTTGGTTTCACTGTTTCTCCTTTCTGTTCTTCCATCCAAATGAAGTCATTTGTGACCTCTCTTATATCCTATTTGTTTGCTCTTCTTTGTTCACTAAATGCGTTGTCCTTTTCAATTCATTTAAATCCCTGAATACAACTTTTAATTTTTCTTCCATTCTTAGTCCTAACACCGAGTTAACGACTAGAATCGTTCTATCTTATATATCTGAAACTGGTTTTAGTATTTAAATTTTTGTAATTCATTTTTTGTAATTCATTTTTTGTTTTTTGTTTTTTGCTTCTTTTTGGCATTGTAAAGCTTGAACAGTTTTTGTCTAATAGGCTGATTAAAATAAGAAATAAAAAAATATGTATAACGTTATCAGTTATGATATTTATTGACATAAAATATAATCGTCAATGTTAATTTAATATTCGTTAAAACTCCTCATCCATGGTTATGTATAATTATTATTTTTTTATAAAATAGAAGCGTTTATCAGATATAATTTATACGTTAAAAATGAACAATTTGTTTAAAAAGAACAGCGCTTATTATTATATCAATAAATGGCAAAATCTTTACAATAGTTCTCAGAAGAATACAATTTTTATACACCGGTATATGTATTATGCAATCATTGCTTCCTTTCTCGATTTTTAATTTCTTTGCAGCCGAATCAGATAACTTAACAGTACGTTTATTTGTTTTTGAAGCATACCGGTGATTTACTGTGATGAGTATTACTATGTCATTATATAACACCTCAACATTACTGTTAAGTGATAAATTGCTACCAGTAACGAGTAAGTCTGACGATTCATTCAATGAATTATCGATTGTGTTATTCTGTGATTCATAATAACGCTTCCCAATATTGACTTATCGTTGTGAAACAAATGTAAACAGTTTTAAAAAAAATCTAAATCTAAATCATTTAAGCGTCTTATAGATTGTATTATATTTTATTAATAAATGAATTACCTTCGAGGAAAAAATGTTGTTTTAATATCTGTACCGGTGATGACATACTGATTGGCCCTTTACTGTATTTTATAAATATAAAAATTGATCGACGGCAATAACCTGAAATACATTCTTCATCCTCATAACATTGTTCATTTAACTTTATGGTAAAATTTTCCACATTATTACTATATTTTATACCTATAATTAATAAATAAATTAAGTAATATATCTTGTGCATGTGAATTATATCGATTGTATTTAAAATTGATCATTAGTCTTTAACCGCATAAAACTATGAATCGTTGTGTTATGTTTTAAAATGTCGTTGGAAATACACGTGTGTTTGTATATTTGTACACGTAAAATATAAAAAATAATCGGGAATAATACACACTTCAATTATAACTGCGTAAATAATTCCTTTTCATCACACATTTCTCAGGGAAATAAACTCGTGTATTTAATAAATTATCATTTCTTTCGAACGTAACAACGAAATTAACCAATTTAATATTTTTAATCGAATTTAAATACACAGAAAAGTTAAGTTTCTGTTTGAAAATTGTTAACGTTAAAATTTAAGATTTAAAAGTACATACTTCAAGTATAACCTAAACGTTAAATTGAATGTTCACTAATAATATACAATTGAAATTTGTGTTCACATACTTCCACGTACGAAGTAAGTAGATAATATAAAAGTAATAATTTTACACGCATAGGTATAGTAACTACTTCGAATCCGAATTCTGTACTTCGTCGCATTCAATAATTGTTAAAAATAACCAGTGTAAATCTTTACTTACATAGCTTTAAACCATAATATTATTATTTACGCAGCATTTGTATTTACCTGAAATGGTGAAAAATATGAATAACGACATCAAAAGAGCCGATGATTTCTTCATTTTTGTAACGTTAAATATACCAATAATATGTCGATGTTAGAAAAGCATTCAGCGACTTGTTTGAACATGAGATAAATATAATGTATGAAAAATAAAATAGCGTGTATCCGGTTATCTAATTTATATTTCGGTCCCATTAAATCTGAATATAGATAAAGTAAACAATTATAATTATATCGATTAAATCGAATAATTCAATTTATTTTCAAACGTCGTACGTGTCTTGTATAATATAATTTTTATAACCAAAATTTCGAAAAACCAAAATTTAATTCAAATTGTATTATAAAAATAACGCGCTATTCCATAATAATATTTTTTATACAAGAATTGTTTAATTACTAATATTCACCGAGAATTATCGTTATATCATTGTACTTTTTAATTAAATATTAATTCCATTTACATTTTTTTAAATTTTTGAGCCCACATTTTTGGACGTTTCAATAGTCGTTCGAACATTTAATATGGAAAAACTAAACATAAGTGTTACTTTAAACACGGTGTCTTTTTTATTTTACAACAGTTTTTGATAAAATACGTATGTTCTAAACGGCGATTTTATTTATATTTCTCGTATTTCTCAGACGGAACAATTTTTGGGAAAAACTAGCATATGCTACACATATGCGACGGATAAAACTAATTTTGTGTCGTGTCTGTTTAGTATTATATAAATTATGTAAAAACAATATCGCGTCTTCGGTTTTTAAATATTTCTATTAACAGATTCATATTTAATTAGAAAATTGAATTTGATATTTTTGATAAAGAATTATTTTCATATATCGTCATTTTATACGAAGTGTATTATAACGAAAATTTAATTCGTTTTAGCGCTATATATCATTCGATAGTCATTAAATATTTGATTACGCGTGTAAATTTATCTTAGTTCAAATGTAATTTATTTAACAATGTACATATTCATTCATGTATTTTTACGTGTTCATTATTTTCTTCATATTGATATTTATATTTTTGTATTAACCAAACTAAAACAAATTCCATGCAGGTCTATAATCTAGACGTATTTTAAATTAATTTTTTCGATATAATTGTAAAATGAAAGAATTATCGGTTGTTTTCATCGCATTTTCTATAATCATCGCAATTTCAGGTTAATATAATATTTTGTTTACGAGTACTTTATACTTCAATAATGGAACGGTGGTATTTTTACAAATATGTGCATTAAAAATCCCGACAAAGATTGTTACAATTTATACATTGGTTATATAATAAAAAATCCATAAGGAAATACTTTTTAGTTGTTTTAATTAAAACGTATTTAATATTTTAAATTTAATATATTATTAGATCGTTAACACAGCGTAAATTCGTTTTTTTTTTGGTTTTATTTTTGCGTTAAAATTTATTATTAAATAATTAAAGACATATCTTCATTACAAATAATATAAATTGACAATGATCTAAGACCAACTAACGAAATAAGAATATATATACGACAGATTTTTTAGTCAATAAAATCTGAGTTCATCAATTATAACTATTATCGATTAATATATAACGTAAAAAATATTTTAGAAATAGTAAAGTTAATAATGTATCCATACTTAAAATTGAAAATAATATAAATTATTATTATTCGGCTTATTATTTAGATGGTGAATAAAAATGATACAGTTTTATATATTTTATTATTAATATCAAGCGAAGTGCTATGCCCATAGAGCCTTACCGTTTATTTCGAATTGTGTCTCTAATAAATACTTAATAACCTCCGATTCTATTTCATATCTGCAATCTTTAAAAACTTATCCCTTCAACTCCCATTTATTTGCCTTTATTATTCGCATCATATCGATTGTTCCTCATCTCTGTCAATTTAATTATATTATTAAATTTTTGTGGATTCCCAGCCATATTATTATACATGGTAATGAAATGGCCAATAGATTTGTCAAATTTCCATGCAACTTAATTTAGCCTCTTATTATTCAATTTCCTTGAACTGATTTCATCCCTATTTTACAACGTCACATTTCTAATTTCTAGTCCACTCACTGGACTATCCTACCAGTGAATTTCGTTCCTATGTTCAAAAATATTGTCCCTAATATTCTCAAAATAATTTGTTTTAACATTATAATATTGTCTAGATTTTTTATTATAAAATTTAACTGTTTATGTATTGACCGTACCTATCTACTAGCTTATTAGTATAAGCTTGGCCTTAACAACTCTCCTTTTTGTATTTTTCATTCTAGTGAAAATATTTGTGAACTTTCCCACATCTTTTTTAATTGTCCTCTTTACATACTAAACATTTAGTCTTGTTTAATTTCCTTGGGGTCTTTTTCAATCTTCTCTCTATCCTTAATGCTTATTTCAAAATAGCCAAAAAAATATGATCTTATTTATTTATAAAGCTGGTTTCATTATCTGATCAAATTAATTTTATTTCTTTAAATAAAGTCTGTTATAAGCGTAGAACTATTGTTTAACCTAAAAATTTATAAAAATATTATTCAAAAAATTATCTGAAATATTTCTATCAAAATTGACAGCTGTTGAACCATTAATTACGAATAATTTTTTTATTAATTATTACTCATCAAATAATATAATAAATTACGTTTATTTTAAGAGGTATTTTTCTTTTACTTTAAAGGATTGATTCAGTTTTAATTTTTTGTAGTTCATAAGGCCAAATAAGTGATAAAGTAGATAGATAATTAAGGTACGTAAATATGTTTTCCAAAAAAAATGATAGATATGTTATAGTATATTTTGTGAGGAATTTGTTTTAGCTCTACTTCAAATCATTTCCTTTTTTCCTTTAAAGTAATTTATTACTTGTACTTCGTATCAAAGACTTTGTACTTTATATTTTGTACATTTTTCTTATAATTTATTTTTTGTATTTAATCGTAGGCTATAATACATCTTGTACCTTTACATTAAAACATTTTGTTTTCTAAATATTATAGATTATATTCACGATATTAATTAATCTTTATCGCGCTTACTGAAATAGATTAAATGTAACAATATTTGTTTTTTAGTATTTGAGAAAAATATCTAGTTTAATATTATAAGTGTGAATAGTTATAAGTTAACGGATAAAATGTAAACTCAAAATCTGACCATTTTAAAAATAGACTACAAATCTAGAACGCAGTTTTTCAATACAATTATTATTTTGTTTCTAAAATATAACTGTTATATTATTATTTATGAATTCTAGGGATAAATGGCACTAAAAATAATTGTTCAGATTTTGATGAAAAATGTTCTAAAAACAGTGATTGTTGTACTCATAGTTGTAGTTTTTCTATCACTTCGTTCACAAGTTATTGTAAACATAATACCAACATAATCGATTCAGTGAGGTCCTACTTCGTGGTTAAAGGTATTTAATAATAACGTATTATGTATTATAAAAATTCATCGAATAGACGCTAAACGTATTATCACGTTTTCTTTTCTTTGTTTTGTATCGAGAAAAAGAAAAAGGGACGTGCTCGTACCAAAAACCAACTAATAAAACACTTAGCAACGAAATATATAAAATATACGAATTGAACGCGGCCAATAATTTATTGCCACATCATACGAAAGTCGAAGTGAATTACAACGAGAAAAAGGTACTTATCGAAATAAACGACCATGAACAAACTGCACCACAAGGAGTACTTCTAGAATTATCCGAGGAAGCAGCTAAAGTACTAGACGTTGAAAATGAAGGAATTATAACTTGTAGAGTCAGTATACCTTTTGTTGAAAATAATTGGTATTTAAAAGGTCTGACGTATCTTTTGCCGTATATATGTGTAATGTTTTTGATTCGATTTATATAAATGCTAATGCCAATACGGTTGGATCAGTAAGTAGTGTATTGTAAAATGATATGTTAACTTAAGTAGATATATAACCTTATACAATGCAACTCATAGTAATTTATACTATTTCATTGAAACGTATTGCATACAAATAGCTAATAGTAAATTACTTGAATGCTAAATTACAATTACCTCTGATAGTTATATTTTATTATATACGATATCGATTATAAAAATATAAAAAAATGACAAATACAATATATTTCATAAGAACGATATACACTTGTTAGTTTTGCACATTTATTGTACCTCATTCACGTAAATAATTTGTAAGTGAGTGTTGCTATAAGTACGTTATAAACGTATAAACTTCAATACGCCCAATTTTATGGATACCAGAACGAACAGACACAATGCATACAAACCTGAAGGCAAATGTCACAAATAATGTGAAGGCCAAACACGCCGAGTTCCATAGCGAGACAACCCTGACTAATCGGTCCACCATTATACTCTGACATCGTGGATGTTATATAAGGAAAAATTACGCCCAACGCCCTTCAAGTGACTTTCGTTTCTTCGCTGGTGCGAGTAGGGCAAAGAGAAGACATTCGTCTCCTTGAAGGCGCGAGTACAGTGCACATGAGGATATTCCAGCGACAAGCTTTAACTCTATCCAAGAAGTCGGTATTCTGAGGGACAAGTGCAGTTACTCATTACGAACAAATCTGCATTTTGACTTGTTTAACATTGTCGATGAATTCGGAATGTGAAGGCACCGACCCGATCTTTTTTATTCAATCCTTTGTGTTATGTTTCCAGTTTAAAGAAGTCGAACACTGTTAGTAAGGTAAGTAATAATTATTATCCAATTTTGTTTGACTATTTTCGTTGTATTCGATTATTTCACTTTACAACTAGATTCCTAAATAATTCTCGTGCTCACGATTTTAAACAATAATTGTAATGACTCATTAAAGAAAACAACAGCCCCTACAACTTTATCCTTTCCCCTTTCCCTTATCTCATTATTATTTCTTTATTTTTGATTTATTACGATACTTAATTTGGATTGTAAGGAAAATGATGTTATTTCATTAAAAACACAGAGAGAAAAATCTCTCGATTATTTGTAAAAATATTTTTTTTTTTTTTAGTTTTTATTAGAATATTCGATAATTTGTATCAGAAATAGTACAATAAGTCGAAATGAATTACTTAGATTGTTATATTTTCATGAACGCTTGAGGAAGAGACCGTCCAGCGACGGCACTTCGACGGTAGTTTATTATTTATATAAAATTGTGAGGATGTAAGGTTTTAAGTTAATTTAAGATGTCTCTAGGTCATTGGCGCTTGAGCCTTCTTGTTGGATTTCCAGGTAGTGTAATGTTGGATAAATTGGCAACAAGAGGATTTGAGTTGTTAAGGAGACGTTTATAGAAGTGTATATAGTTGGTTTTGGCAACTTCATTTACCATGGGTATTTTTAGATCTGTGGGTAAGGTAAGGTTGGAAACGTATGGAGGGGCATTTGTAATAAGACGGAGTACTTTTGACTGGAAACTTTGAATTTTTTATACATTGGTTTTCTTAGAAGATCCCCAAATTTGGATGCCGTACATCCAGATAGGTTTGAGGATTAGATTATATATAGTAATTTTTGATTTTAAATTAAGTTTTGAGGATTTGCCAGGAATATTTCGAAGAAGTGATAGTCTATAGTTTAGTGATATTTTTGTGTTATGTATATGTTTAGCCCAAGTTAGTCTTTTATCAAAGAGAAGGCCCAATTTGTAAAAATATAAAGTAATAAACACAATGTTCACGAAGTTAATTTTTATCCGGCACTCTGGATATGCAATTCTGATACACACACGCGTAGTGAATCTTACATGTAGGTATACTCGATAATAGAAGCAATATCGGCATTTATCGTTTTAATGTCATTAACTCGTCAATCATAATGTATTAAGCACATGGAACTTTTAGGCGAGATGAAGGGTAATATATAGCCGAAAATTCAAAATACAAAAATGAATTCATTTATAACACACATACAATTTATTATAAATTTTGATCTCGTTATAACAATTAACGTAAAATAATAAATTACTAATTCTTTTATAATATTAGAAGAAAGTGATACTCACCTTATCGCGGTATCCGTCTGCTCTACCGGTAATACAGACAAATTTTAATTCAAATTTAGAGTATCGATACCCATTTGAAAATATGAATACTTTTGACGACACTTAGTAGCTTTATTTGTAAAATATCGGCTTATAAATATTTGTACATATTTCATCATTGTAATACTTTAACATCAACTGTACATAGCTTAACATTTTTTTTGCAAATGAGCAATACTTGAGTATATAGATCATATATTATAATATTCTAATATTATATAAAATATTCTTTGCCTTACGTTTTAATAATAATAAATAACAACGGGTTGTGAAATATATTACATTTCTTCAGACATAAATTCGATATAATTCTAAATGTTGACTATATGAGTGGTTAGACAGTTTTGGAGGCTACATATGAACTTATAATTAGTTTTTTTTTCACAGGAAATTCCGTGTTATTTGTATGCAAATATTCTAAACATTCTGCTTATCACGAGCGTTATTAAATGTAATATAATCGTATATTTCTATAATAAGTTCATACTAAATATATTTATCAAATAAACGTAAATAAATTATCACTAATTAGTGCCAATTATTTTAAAATACACTTGTCGTTTCTGTTATTCTAATTTAGTAATTATCCAAGTGAGAACTCTAAGCATAAAATCAAAAGGAAAAAAGAAATAAACCATCTTTTTAATATAAAATTTACAAGATTCGAAGCCAGGGAAATAAACTTGGCAAGGACCAAGTCCACTTTCTTTAATGCCAAACACTTTGGCCGTATCTTCAGATAATTCTAATGTCTGACCCACACGATTTGATTTCAGATGGTTTATTGTGATTTTTCGATTACACTGCCGTACGTTATATCAACTATAGTGCCGGCAGGCAAAGTATTGTGGGCCGCGTTATATCCATATAATCTACACAGTCTATTATTGAGAATTGTATTATTTGGTTTAGTGTATATACAAGTCCATGTTTCAGCTTATTTTCATGAAACATTAAAAAGAAAAAATATTAACCTAAATTAAAGTACGTCACATATATAGATTTTGGATTGTTGATTATATATATATATATATTAATATGTCTTTAATTATTTAATACCCACCTTTAGGCATCATATAGAATTTAAATATGTTTAAAATACTAAAAGGCTCTTTACAGTATCTTTTAAGAAAAAATAATGTTGTACGACAATTTTGAGTACAACAATCTATGTCGTTGGAACATATTTTATCGTAGGGATGACAAACGCCGTTGCTGTCGTTATTGTCGTGGTCCTCATAACTGTATACTCCTAAAACGAATAATAAACAATTATTCTCTCAAAATATAGTTAAATTCAAAAAATTATAGCTTACATTATTTACGAAGTAATTTCACAAAATGGTAATTATTTTTACACTTACAATTTTAAATTATTTTCAGTTCTTTAAGAAATATTTCAGCGAAATCGTTATGTAATTCTTTTAACGTAAGAAATACATAATAGTTACGATTTGTCTCACTACACTTTAAATTTTTTTTTTTTTTGAAACACTTTTTCACTACATTTTCAGATAACTATTACACGTGTTTGGTAATTACGTACATTACATACAAGACCAATGTATTGACAATTATTATCAGAAATAACGCGTAATAATAAGCAATGTAATGTTATGAACACATTGCGATATAGTATTAAGTATACCATAAAGATTTACAAAAAGTACTAAAATTGCTATTTAGACAAATTCTTGGCTTGCCATCGCACAATCCAACGGTAGTCCGAAAGCGTGCGACATCAGCCATATAAACTATTGTAAAATAATATTAAGTAGGTCGTAAACACTTACAAAAAGTACAAAATTACTATTTAGACAAATTCTTGCTTGCCATCGCACAATCCAACGGTAGTCCGAATGAGTGCGACGTCAGCCATATAAACTAGTGTAAAATAACATTAAGTAGGTCATGAACACCTACAAAAAAAGTACTAAACCCTATTTAAACAATTGACAATGACACAGTAAAGACA
>JAIPRN010004653.1:0-13893 GCA_025469175.1 Geopemphigus sp. TES_GeoC_2020
CGTTTCGGACGGTCACGTTTGTGTTTCTATCGACGCGTTCGTTGATAACGTTCGTCGATATATTGGACCAGTGGTTCGATAACTAAACGAAATACGGTTATCGTCGTTCGTACGATTAACGACGAAAATATATTCGGCTGAACGGTTACCGTGGCAACCGTTCGCGTAAAAGCGTTGTAAATCAACAAATACTCTAACTACTATCGCAATAAGACGGCGCGAATGCCGTTGTAGTCGATAACTAAGACGAATTTCGAAAATTTCCTAAAAACGATCGTGCATTTATATAAATTATACTTACGGGTGGTTGCCGTCGGGTTGTTGGTAGCACACGACTTTGATCTGAAATGTATTGCGCGATATTAGGTGCTAATTACTCCGGAATTATTTTTGTTTATACTTACTCAGGGCCGGATGGTAGTAGTTATTCCTGTTACTATAGTTCGTATTTCTATAGTTGTTCGTGTTCCAATTGTCATTTGTATTCCTATAGTTTGTATTCCTATAGCTGTTCATATTCCAATGGTTATTTGTGTCCCTGTAATTGTTCGTATTTCTGTAGTTGTTTCTAATTGGATTTACCTGGATTGTCTGTGTGTTAGGCGGATGATAACCATGTATGTACCAAGAAGGTGGTTGTTGGTCTTTGTTTGGCCGACGTTGATGATAATTTTGACCTAAAAAACGTATTTACAATTAATAATATCGAATAAAAGTATACGAAAAAATTACGTTTCAAAACGTGTCCATTTATTATCGGAAAATAGAAATAACAAAATTTATTTACTCATAACGACAGTTCGAATAGACGGTTATAGGTGACGCCAAGGTAGAAAATCTAAACGACCTATTAACAAATATTAAAAAAAAAAAAAATTAAATGCCTACCTTAAAATTGACACTGTGGTCAGGTAGGGCTAGAAAGTAGTGAAAATAACGTAAACGAAATATAGGAAATGAAAAAAAGTACGTGTACGTTAGGGCAAAAAAGGAAAAAAAATGCGTAAATATAATAGAAAATTAAATATAAGTAATAAAAAAAATGAAGTGTTTACCTCGAAAAGTTGACACTAAGGTCGGAAAGGGCTTAAAACTCGCAAAAGTAGCGTAAAAAAAAAAAAGAAATTTTTGAAAATTATCGAAAATAAATAAATGAATATGAACGTTAAAGAAAATATTGTAATAATGTGAGCGAATATTGCAGAAGTGCAAAGATAAATAAATTGCGGCTTATAACACGATTTATGGAATTTGGTTTGAAAAACGGCAAGACGCAAGAATGTGTATAAGCGAGTATGGCAACCGAGGCTTGTTTATTTCCTTCGTTCACGAAACAACATCATATGTTAATGACTATTTAATCTCCCTGATTATTATTTATATATATATATATATATTATTTATTTACATTATATATATTATTTATTTACATTTTAGATTCCCAGTGCAGTAAAGTATGCATAATTATACAATAACGTTCTTTTGTTTTGTATGCAGCACTTTTTCGCAGTCGATTTATTTAAGTCGCTTTTTATTTATGGCTACATATTTTCATTGGCGAAACGATAGCAAATTACGACGAATTCTTTCGATTAATTCGATTGATCTCTTCATACGGATACCGATTCCGTATATAAATCCGAAGGTAACCTCTTCGATTTTATACAAGGAATAATTCGTAGGTAGACGCCTGGTATATTGATTAATTTTTATGTTCGTGGTCTTATACGTATTTGGTCAAATAAATGGCGTGGATAAATAAAGTATAGTTTGGTGTCTTTAACGATAAAAGAATTCCATTGAAGCTGAAAGGTAAGTTCTATAAGAGTATAGGAAATATATTTGTGTAAACTCGGAGACGGACGACAAACCGTTGTAATATTACTGTTGTTTGTGTGATACACTAAATATGTACAAATTGATTCGTTTGTAATGAAAACAATTAAAATACGACTATTGAATAAAAAAATACGAACGACGAAGAACATTGGGGTCCGTCGAAATTAGCCGAGGTATAATGCACAAATTCAACTAAAATTGATGTCGACACAATGGCCACCGTTGTAACTACAAATAGTGTCGGTACAATGGTTGATATTGAACATAACATGACTCAGGTATATACATAAATATATTATAATGCAGGATCTGTGACATTGATCAGCTCGGATTACACTGTGTTTTGGTTGACGTTGAATAGTTTCACATTTTGGATTTTTGTTTTATTATTATCGACACGTCATCTTTTAATATCGGTCCATAAATTCGTCTCGATACTATTTTTAGACATTTTTTTCTTTATGATTTTTAATAATCGACCATGTAAAGTATGCGTACGTCTGTCAAAGAAGAGGAAGAAGGAAGAAGACGAGAAGGTGGGGGTAGCAGCTAAAACATCGCCTTCCGCTGGACCAACGACGTCCATGGAGGCATAGGATGTTTCATACTATTCTAAACCACTATAGGTGTGCCCAGGACATGTTCTGGCAGATTGGCCGGGAAAGCGACATTTTGGTGTGCTCCACCCGGGCATCTCCCTCGGTAAGCTTGAGGTCAACGACGGGCTCGTGGTGGCAACAGTAGAAGGCGCTTTGCGCATATACGGCCACTACGCCCCCGCCCAGCCTTCATATGCCCGAGTTTGAACAGTCCCTGGAATGCCTACGGGTTTGTGTGACCGCCGCCTGGGCCGCGGGGAGTGAATTGATGGTCGCTGGCGACTTCAACGCGCACTCGGCGCATTGGGGTGACCGGCGCACAGGCACAATAGGCAACCTGTTCGCCGACACTCTTAGCTTGAACTTGGAACGGGTAGATGGCGAGGAAATCGCCGAACGACAGAGACGGGCACTTGGCGTGACAGCTCCGCCGCGCCGTCGTGGTCTCGGGGAGGTGGCGACTAGGCCGCTAAACAGGGGAAGAAAGATTATTTTGTATTCTTTTTTATTTTAATTCGCGAGGATGATGTAAATGGTTGCCCCGTGGCAGAGTATTGTCCTGTCGCCGCGCACCATTCACCTGATAAATTTTAAGAAGTGATAGCTCTTAAGGCTTATTGTGAATTAGATTCGATGTACGGGAGGCAGGGTAAAACAACGGGGGGATAGCTCGCGTTGCCCGTCTACCCTTAAGGATGATCGTTTTTGTAAAATTTTATTTGAATTTTTCAATAAACGATGGCGACTCACTGGTCCGAAGTACTGCCTTCAGACTTTCCGGACCAGTGAGGGTATTGCCGATACCGTGGAAAAACTGGTTACAGAATACTATTTAAAAAACGTATATACTTACAGTATAGGCGTTCTTTGTTTGTCTTACGAGTGACTTTGATAGGATCGATTTTCTTAAAGCTAGAACACTTTATGTCTACATCAGATATTTATTAAATAGATTGAATAACATTGAGCGTGTGTTTTTATCGATTCGTATTTATTTCAAAAAATTAGAAACCCTCTTTTCCCGACAAAATATAATTGTTTACTATCAAGTCCGGATTCACTCTTACTCTACAAAATACTTAGTCTCATTCCACTTTCGTACTGAATAGAATAGCCGTTTAAATTAAATCGTATTAAATAAAATAAAAAACTACTGTAGCGAAAATATTACATATATATAAATATAATAAATTGAATTAATCGAAAACAATAAAGAAGAAATCAAAGGCCAAAAATAAAATTCCTCAAATAATACCAACGACAATTTAAAACCACATCTGAAAACTACAGAAATTTAAACGGAAACGTGTCCTATAATATCGACCAAGGATAAGAAATTACCATCTACGGCCAATACCCAAACAAAAAATAATGATGAATCCATGATCGAACTAAATAGTTGTCCCATGTCGAAGGTTTGAGTTTAAATAACTTGAAAATGACATATTTGAATATAATTGTTTTCTCTTTAGAAGAACTAAAGAATTCAGAACATAACGTCGCGAACTTTTTTGACTCGTATAAAGAAAAGATGACGAATAATAAAAAAAATCCCAAATCGTCGGAATCAGCCCAGAGAAATTCGTCAGGAGTAAGTACATGGATTAATAATGCCATAGTTTAGAACTTGACATATTATTTACAACCATGCAAATTACTTTAGCCACTAAAATTTAATATAATTTAATTTTACAAAATACTACGGGTCACGAAAATGATACATAAATATAATTAATTGAATTTGGTTAAGAAACCGAAGAAGAAAAAAAATTAATCCACTAAAAAAATAACACCTGTAAATGACATTACAGAAAATATTGGAAAACCTACAGAATCTAATTCAAATATCGAAAAGATACTATGTGTAACGAAAATAAATAGACCGTTACCAATTCCTATCAAGAACAAAACTGAAGAAGGAAAACCACTTATAGTTAATAAAGAGACGATATCCCATGTTGAAGGTTTGAGATCATATAACAGTTAAAAATTACGTTTTCCTGTCTATTTGTTCTAATTATTGTTATTTTTAGAAGCACCACTACAGAGCACAAACTTTAAAGTCGAGAACCCCTATCTGTCGAAAAAACCGACGACTATCGACGTTGGAACGAAATGCTAATCGGCACAATAACCGATTATAAAATCAACACAACTGAGGTATATACGTAAATATATAGCACTGTACGATTTTAAACTAAATATTAATATTCGTAGTTCCCTGACATTGTTCAGTTGGGATTCGAATGTGCTTTAGATAGGCGTCGATCTGTTCTATATTTTAGACTTCTCTATTTGATCTCGTTATTGATACAATATCATCTAGGATTGATCCATATATTTCTCTTAGTCCTTTTAGACATTTTATTTTCTTAATTTATAGATAAAACAATCATTGTCCACGGTAGATATTCTCTATTTGATTTCGTCGGGCGTGTTATTTTATTTATTTATACGAATTTCAAGAAATTTGAAATCTTTTCACAAAACCTATAATTGTCTACTACCAAGTCCTAATTCTTTCTTGTTTTACTAAATACTAAGTTTTGCAATATTCCCACGGTGATTACATTAGCTACTTTAATTAAATCTTATAAATTAATTAAAAACTACCGTCGCGTGTTGTTGTAACATAAAATGTGAGCCGATGGACGTTCTCTATTCGTTTTCACTCTTGAACGACATCCTTGTACCAATACTAGGTACAATGTCTTCATTAGCATTCATATTCATTACATACTCATTCATACAACATTAGACATAATTTACTGTAATTATTATTTTAGGTTACCTATAGCCATGATCATTAAATTCGATATAAAAAAATGTATTTATAAAAATACTTCAGTTAACACGTAAAGAGTTATATAAGTAAAATTTAATAAGTTAATTAACAAATATTTTAATTTTTTTTTAAGGAGATATATTAACGTAAAACGAAAATGAATTTAGGAAATATTTCCTACAACTTGCAATAAACTACGGAGGTTTAAGATTAGGAGACAGATGACAAACGTTAAATCTACTGTTAATTATGTAATACGATAAATATGGTCGCATTGATTTTTTGTTTTGAAAACACCATAGAATATTAATGATTTAAAATTTTAATTGACGGCGCATACAAAGATGGGCTAAAGTTAAAAAAAACTTTAGTGAAACATCATTCACCGATTTATATATAGCACATGATATGTCATTT
Organism: Geopemphigus sp. TES_GeoC_2020; assembly: GCA_025469175.1. NCBI lineage: Eukaryota > Metazoa > Arthropoda > Insecta > Hemiptera > Aphididae > Geopemphigus > Geopemphigus sp. TES_GeoC_2020. Next base: position 5,641 of record JAIPRN010004653.1, read on the forward strand.
ATTTACCGTACTTGGAGTTTTTCGAACTATAACCTGTTATAAATAATTTCAAGTTCGTCTATAGTAGGAACATTCTTATATTAAAATAAATAATACGCCTAATTAATATAATGATAATAATATTATTTTTACGAATCGATAATATATCTAATACCTTTAAACGAGCAATGCTTGTATGTATATATATATGTATATAATCTGCATTTCGGAAACAGCTCCAACTAAAATTTAGTATGCAGAGGGTTTCGAGGGCGATAAATTGATCTAGCTAGGTTTCGTTTTTAGAAAACGTCATTTTATTCGTGTTTTCAGGTAATGAAAAACGTATTATGTAATATTAAGATAATATATAATTATATAATATTATATAATATTATTATTATCACCATGACAATGAAAAACGTATTACGTAATATTGTTTTCAGGCAATGAAAAACTGCATTTAAATTTATTTAAATTTCAAACTGTAACATAGCAACACTAAAGCGTTGTTAAGCAACATTAAACCAATGAGTGTTTGCTTTCAATTGTTTGAAATGTAATATTAATTATAAATTTATATTTTTTTATTATTTATTATTATATTATTGTTAATTAATTATTGATAGTTAATTTAACTCACCTGTTCACTTAAAAATGCCTAAAAGATCTATGAAAAAAACGCTAATAAACGAGTCACCTCGAAGCCGCGATTCGTCTCAAGAACACCTTGAAGAAAATCAAACAGATCCAGTTTCTCAAGACTCCAACCTTTATGAACATAATATGAGGGGATGAAAGACAGAGCAATACTCGCGCCTCTTTACAAAGATGTTGAAAAAATTAATAATGATAAAGTTGCCAAACTTTCCGGAGAGTACAAAATCTACTATAGCCATGACTCAATGAAAGATCAACCTGAAGGAGCCGACGAGTTTACAACAGAATTTCTCAATAATGTCAAAATTTTAGACTTGCCACCACACGAAAAAAAATTGAAAAAAAATGCGTTATTAAAATTGTTGCGTAACTTAGACGTATCAGAAGGACTATGTAATGGTGTAAGACTCATTATAGCAAGTCTGTGCAATCACATAATAAAGGAAAAATTGTTACTGGTGATCAATCCGGCAAAGAAATACACATACTAAGAATAGCCCTTGACTCATCAAAAGGACAACTGGGATGCATCATGCGGCGTCACCAATTTCTCGTTAGATCTGCATTTGCCATGACTGTCCACAAATCCCAAGGACAAACATTTTTTAGAGTTGTAATTATAAAATAATATAATAGACATAATTTAATATACGAACGATCTGCCTGTACCTGAGAAAAAACGAAATAAGAATAATCTTTTACCACTAAATATATGGAGTATTAAATTTCTTGAAAATAAAGACATACTTCGCGATACAAAAAAATCACAAATTAAATACGTTCGCCAACAATTTTATTTGTAGAAAACAAAATGATAATCGTCTACTTTCAATCGTCGTATAAATAACCAAATTAGTTCAAAATAAACGACAAATATCCGATTATTTTTGTTTTGTCAGATATATCATACCATGACGTATAAATGTTTTATATTAGTATATTTTTGATAAATACGTTTTTATTCTTAGGACATATAAATCATATACGCTTCTTGTATTTATAAGAAAGAAACGCGCTATAGGTATATTGCAGCCCACGTTCTAAATGTATATTATAATAAGTTTTCGACGTAAATTATAAAATTAATATTCGTTTTTAACGAACGTTTATTAAACATTTTCGTATTCCGTGCGTTCAATATACCTAATTATAATCACAATAGATTTTACATAAAGTATAAATTAAGTACGATATCAATATATGTTTGTCAATAGAAATGTAGCTAATCTTTTTACAACGCGTATAATGTACCAATAAGTAAACAGTTTATAATTTCATTTTTGGTTGTCGAAATAACAATTTATATTCGTTTCGGTTAATAATTTTTAATTAAAAATAAATGACAGCAAAGAAGAATGAAGAATGACGTAAATTGAAAACAAATTTGTCCGTAATTTCGACGTTCCTTTAATATGTTTTCTTTTACGACTTAACGTAAAACTTACGACTTACAATCGAAATTATATATTGCTCGGGCTGTTTCATAATTATGTGTGTTGTCGTTATTTTACCAATAACGGTTTCGTCGTTCACCTAAACATTTTAAAAACGATTGGCGCACTACTATAAATATGCCGGATTCGACATTTCATTTACGTGTCGTAATATACTTTGTAGCGAAATTGTCGTAAACAACGAAACATAATTTACGTAAATGATTCCGAAATCAATTTTACCGTATCTATTACGATAAAAAGGTGGACGTGACGTTATATTTCGTATAGTGTAACGGTCTGAGCGTCGGATATTTGGTTTACGGCATTAGTTATACACTAATACTAATTGTAGATAATAGTTTGTATCGATAAATATAATTTTAGGGCAGGGAACACTTTTGGAGACACTGTTTTGTTGGATCGAAATAACGGAAAATAATACGTTAGTTTATACACGCACGTATCATATTTGATAGTATGGTGAATATACATTTGACAAGCCATAGTGTAGTACACGTGAACTTATGATATACGTTTGTAAGTCGTGACGTTTCGAAATTAAAAATATCGGGGCTTAGTCGACGGTGGAAGTTCACGCAGAAATGACAAGTAGACCGAAAACAATCGGTCAATATGACGCGTAAACCACCAAACAAACGGGGCTAACCGAACATTGTAGTATTGTGTAGTCGTTTCGTGTCGTTTAGTTCGGCGCGTGTAATGTTTGTCATCCGTTATTTGGACTGTCCAAATCCGTCGAAACATACGCTCGTATTATAAAGAACGCCCTACGTAATATATATATCGACTCGGGTAAAATACATTGTGTAGTTCTCGTATACTCACGAGAAAATATTCGTTTTGAATATCGTATAGCCGATTTTCGAAAACCGTAATAATGTTCGGCGTTCGTGGAATATTTTAAGAAAAATAAAACGTATTTAACGAGTAATAGTATTTAGTATTCGTAATACTCGCTGTATTGTGAATACTACTTACTAATAATACTAAAGAAATTTTGGAATGAAAGAGCACATAAAAAAACGCGTGAATTTTTATCAAATTAAAAAATTTTAAAGATAGCTCACTCGTTAACCTCCCCTTTTATTCTTTGCACTTTTGGCACTTCATATTGTAATAACACAGCACACCCTTGGACGCGCGACAATACGAGAAAATAACGTAGAGGTTTCTTTTCGTCGATAATATATATTTCGTTGATATCAATCAAAATAGACACATATATACAAACAAAAATCAGTTATTCTGACTTCTTATGAAACTCTCCAATTGTGCGTCTAATTCGTTTTTAGTTAGGGGCTGTTTTTCGTTTCTGAAGCCCATATTACTGCCACCAACAACTCGCCCTCCTGCGTTACCACGACGATCACCTCGTCGTCCTTTTGTATTACCTTGGAAACCTCCAACTGCTCCACGGATACCTCGTAGATCAGTAGATAAGTGTCCCGGTCTATTAAACCGTGCGAAAAAATTAGCGACAATCGATAAATTCGCGGCAAGTTCTATCTTCATTGGATGACCAACTAAAGATAAGTTGTTATATTGACGCGTCGCTTGTAACGCGGAATTTCTCCTGACAAATACAACATCGGCCGTTCCCAGTGCTCTGCCATTTCTATCGTAATGAACTGTCACGGTTTTTAACGAACCAAATTCGCCAAATATTTCCTTTATGTCTGTAGATGTAATTCCAAAGTCCAAGTTCGATATGACAATTTTACGAATATTGATGATAGGTGAATGTCCATCGCCAAATTGTTGTCTTTGTCGTCTTTCGTACATATCATGAGTCCACGGAGCATTCACATCACCCTTCGAGTACGGAATAAACCTAATGTTACACCTGGTCATTGACCTGTCCAGGTGCAAACGACCGCCGCCAACTCCATTCGATTGGAAATTCGATCTAAAACCGTCGCCGCCATTGCCACCATCACGGGTACCGTCACGAGCGCCACCTTATCCACGATATCCACGACGACCACCACCATGAATCGAAAACTTTTGCTTTCAATCAGTTTGTCTAAACACACGTCCATCGTTATGGTGAGAAACGGTTGGAAAACGTAAAGCGAAACGTGTCAGATCAGACGTAACAAGTCGCGTATATGACGTAGTGTGCAAATAGCGAACGCGGAATGGAAATAATAATTGAGAAATTCACTCTCGGCAACTAAGCGAAAATGACTAAAGCGCTTACAACACTCGTCACTACGCGTCTCGTCAAAATATATCCGACCAGCTACTGAAATCGAAAATAAACAATTTCGCGTTCATTTTTAACGGTTCTGTTATAAATAATAGTTACGACGATGATAACGAAATAGCGCCGATCTTCGTTAAACATACGCATAGATATTGAACTCGATTAGAAATAACAGAGACGCGCCACCAAATATCACGTCCGAAAAATTACTTAAAAAAATTGGACCGACAACATTGCCGTCTCACTTGAAACGTCGAATGTCGAAAGTTCCTTTTACGCTTCAGGGTATCTGGCGTTTTACAAAATTTGATGCCTCTAGAGTTAAAATGCGGACTCAAAAGTGTACAAAACACTATTGTTTGAACAAAAAGGTTTGGAAAATATAACGCGAAGTTTCTTTTGCGGAATTAGTCCGAAACATTTTTTAACTTTTTTTCCTAATTCTATGTTTTCTTGTTACGATTTGATACTCGTGAAACAACGGCTATAGTAGATTATATCATTAAAACCCGTGATATGCCCTATATATTTTTAGTACTACAAACGCGTACGATATATTTTTAGCGTACCGTACATTTAATTTGTTCGTATAAAATTATCCGCTACTTTGTCTAGATTGTCATACTAATAAATCGAAGTACGATTCGGAATGTCCGCGACCACTGTTAAGCAAATCTCGTCGTCTGACAACGTAAATCGTTCGTGATTTACGCCTGTCACATTTTTGTTGTGAGGAATTCGAACCGGACAACAATCCGTTTAACTATAAATAAATAAGTGTATATATATAAGCAAATAAACATATATTTTTAAAAGATTGCCCTTGCATATTAGTAATATAGGTATATATAATTTGAAGGTTTTTGTAACATTATATGAGGTTTTATCCATATGTTCTATCAATTTACAAAAGCGTTATTATACATGATATTTGAATGACGGCTTTAATAAACCCATTTTTCGTACGGTAAAACTGGACCTCTGATTGTTGCCGTAAAAGTACTTTTATTTTCCAACCTTGTGTCTTAATTGCAAATTGAATATATAATGTATATATATATATACACTATACACATGTGTTACTTAGTTTATTAGAATTTATATTTATTGTTTTTGTGGATTGATATTTAAAGAATATTTATGAATTGATTTAGATTGAAATTTTTAAAAAAATGATATTAAAAAATATAATGTTTTTATTATTATAATTTTAACAATAAAATGTATTAATAATATTAATTTTTATTATTATTATAGGCCAAATTTTCGTTAATTTCCTCGAAAATATATACATATTTCGATACGTTAACGTAATTGATTTAAACGTCGTATAATTACGATACACTTTAATTCGAATATTTAAAAGTACCCAACGGTACGTAAAGTTACGTTCTGTCTGCCTTATTTTAAAACGGCCGAATTAAAATAAACAATCGGTAATCAAACGTACGAATATAAACGTTAACGATTTTATTATACCACGCGTAATACAATTCAAAGGCCGCGAATACGAAAATGTAATAAAAGAGGAAGACGGGCGTTCGAAATATTTTTCCGTACGGTTTTAATCATTTTTTAAAATTCGCGCTCGAAATATCACAACGTGTTAAGACTATAATAGAGGCGATGGAAAAGAGCAGTGTAAGGACGTGTAAGCCCCTTTGGAATGTCCTTCCCTTTAAGGAAGCGATAACATTTTTTTAATTGGACAAAGAACGCGCGTCGATTTATGAATTCCTATGTTTGGACAGAGGCAACAAAACGTGCGGGTGCGACGTATCTTTAAGCCAGCGAAGCCAAATCATTCGGCTAGTATTGTATACTCGGGAGCAAGTTCATAGTTAAAATTTAGAATAGGTCCAATGACTAGTGACGAAGAAAGAAATACGGTCGATGATTCGTTTAAGAAAATTGATTAGGAATGCCAACAAATTATAACAACGATCGTGACAAAAAATTTCATTCGTGTGTCCATATTATATATTGATATTTATTTTCTTTGCCGTCACGATATATTAGGTATATAAAGTTTCATAGATATATTAAGTACAAAAAAATATTCTTTTTATAGTATAAATTAATATCGTTAAAAAAGATTTCGTTTCAATCACGTCTCGTAATTAAATAATAAAACGGGAATCCGTTAAAATCGTTAAACTGGAAGAACAGAATAGACTCGGGCCCTGACACGCCGCTGCAATAAACGTAAATATATTTAACGTTACAACGATTATATGTTGGTTTAATAGATTATTTATTACGTAACCCTTACGACGGTAAAGATAAATATTTACTTGACGACAGATTCGTTATAGCGTACAAATTACCGAAAGGCAATATTTCGTTCGCCTTGAAGTGTTTAAACACTCGTCAGTTATTACTTTACTGTTGTAATACACTTTTCGTTCGCCGATAAAATGCATTTCTTATTTTACACCGAGGAACACAAGCCATACGTGTTGTGGGAGACTTTCGAGAAATTGTACGACTTTTATTTCATCGACGTAATACTGGTGATTGGAATTTTGTGTATCACGAAGAGTTATCTCTGCGAGTACGCGAAAAAAAGGAACGCGAAAATAAGGCATTTGACGACCGGCCGCGCCATTGGCCTTCACTGCGGTCAGCTTGGTGGTAAACATCGCCGTGACGATAATCGGAACACGTTTTTTTTAATCGTAAACGGAAAATGATTGCAACTGTTTTAGCGATTCGAGACGAGAGATATAAGACGTTAACAGCCAATGTCGTAGACATGATAAGGCAACAGGAGAGAACGAACAAGGCGCTCGTCGAACTTGTTGGCAAATGGAAGTTGGCGACCGGGGGAGAGACAAATACGGATCCGATATTGTTTAATCTGCGACAGAATGTGATCGCTGACAAGCAATTTCGTAGTGCCATTGGCGTGAAACATTTGACAGTGTATGATAATGATGTCGACACGCTGAAACTCAATTTCAAGAATTTACGAAGTATAAAATGCCATAAATAAATAAATATATATATACATACAAATTCGTTAAATTTAGAAAACGACGAAAAACTAAATCGTAAATACGACACGCTGAAACTACAACTCGGAATACTCGAAAGTAAATGTTTATCTTATTATTTGTCGTTTACCAAGTGTATTATGTTTTTTGTGTACAGGAGACGTAAGGAAAATCTCGCCGTTCATAATGGGCGGTTCGAATGGAAACCATTGACGCAACGAATTCCGGACTAAAACGAATACGGCCCTCGTCCGTACGTACGAATAACGTCGATGAACATTTACCGTCGTTCGTTTAACCAAACTCAGGTTTACAATTTGTACTTGACAAATTCGGTTCCTTTAACACGTTTTTCTTGTGATTTTTATCTCGGCGGTTTAAATTTAACGGTTAACGTCGCGAACGGGACGTTTTATATCGTTTATATTATTGTCGTACGGCGCACGTAACGATAAATAACTAAATTATGACCGAAAAAAAATATAAAATACGAATTTGGTCGATATTATAATCAGAAACGGAGACTATTGAATTGTCTTTTACAATAATGTCTGATTAGTTGATTTGAACCAAGGAACGCGTAGTTTTCTAATAAAAGAGGAGAAACAATTTTCCGATTGACATATAAAATGTTAACAATTTCGATTTATCTATTATTTTATATCTACGTCCATACAGACTTCATCAAACTTTTACTCATCATTATCTTTGTTATAATCGGCACATATAGTAAGCTTATTTTAGCATACTTAAAACAGTTTTCTTGAATTTTGTCTTTATAGGTTTTTCTTATTTGTCATAAATCAAAATCATCACGAATGCGATTTGCCGAATTTTGATAATTTTCAACACGCCGCGTCGTAAATTGCAATTAAAATGTAAGAACAGTCGAGATGTCGGATATTATTTGAAAACACCGTCTAAACTTCTCGATTTCCGCGCAATCATTTTTCGA
>JAIPRN010004654.1:0-13890 GCA_025469175.1 Geopemphigus sp. TES_GeoC_2020
TATATATATATATATATATGTATGTATATATTGTAACACCTCCCGCTGTGAAACCGGCTGTTATTCGTTTTCACGATGCATCTGTTGTACAAAACACCATCGACGAAGTAGGCCTCCCTCTTACATTGCGGATAAACGCGCGGGTGTGTACACCGCCTATAGATAAACATTATACGAGGTTTTTTTCTTATTCGAACGACGTGAACGTCGCCGTCGTCGAAATCGTGTACACGAAACCTGTCCTTACCACCACGTCCACCCTACCCACGGTACCACCCAACGCGTTGTTAACGTACTCTCTCGCCGAACGCGGCATACGGAGACCGGCACCGTGTCCGTTCCACAGTCTAAATATAAACGTCGTAGCGTTTCAATCGTTTACGCTGTACAAGTACTCGTCGACTTCGCTGTTTTTACCGTGTCCGTTGCTCCGACATTAGAACGAGGTACGTAGTTTTATTTATTCATGTTCGTTTCCGAAAAATAAATAATCGCACCGCCCAATCTCGCGCGACGGCCGCGATTTATGCTAATAATATTTCGACCGTCACGTTTTTCTCTTTATATTGTCCGCCGAGGACAATGAATCTCCACTGTCATCATCGTCTCCTCGACGATTTCAACGGCCTCTACATTAACCCTCAGCCCTTTTTCGCTGTCGCCTCTTTTCCTTCTCACCCACATATTCGATCCGCCGAAACGACTGCGTTTCGTGCCAAGTACAACCAAAAGCGTATACCCCCCCCCCGTACTATAGATATACGACTCTGGGATTTTGTAAATATTTACACTAAATTTTACGTCCTCGCTCCGTGTTTTAGATGGACTCCGAAAAGTTCAAAAAGTACGACACACCCGATTCAATTGATTTGGCGTACGTGACGAAACATGGGATGCCGCCAAGACGTCCGTCGCCACCGAGAATTCCGCCTGTGTTGCCCGCCAACTACAGACCGGTGCCGCCTGTGCTGTCCAAATGCCCGGACGCCGACAAACCGAAAGAAGATGAACAGGATCCGCCGGCAAAGAAATGAACGCCAGCGTGTGACGACGTGACGTGAGCGATATATGTTCCGAGATGAACGAAAAGAAAACGATTTTATGATTGTATTTTATTTTATTCTTTTCGCGAATTCGAATATCACTCGTGTCCGTATCATTAACAAATAAAACAATTAACGAAAAAACTCGACGTTATTATTATTTACAGAAATAACTACGCCTATTCCTTTTCATCGCACCTATTATTTTATAACGAAAAAGAAAACCATATATTGAAGAACATAAAATGTCGTCCGACGTATGCGTACGTTTTCATGGTAATATTCACGAGCGTTCAAAAACATGGTTTCCGTAATATAACACAAAAATCAACTCGATAACTTGTATATGTTTTATTAAACGGTTTATTCGGCCGTTCAAAGTACGCGCATTTCGATAAAAAATAAATACCCGATATCTTTTAAATTATATGCGCTATAAAAAAAAAACCGATTGACCGAACGTTAGATCTATTAAAAATATATCCTTTTAACCTTCAAATCGATTTGATAGCCGATCGAAGTTTTCAGGTATCGATAATACAAACGGCGCACAAAATACAACTATATATATGCTTGCGTAATATTTCGAAACTTATTAAAACAAATTATAATACACATTTTGAATGAACATCTGTCGAAATATTAGGAAACGATAAAAATACTCGAATATATTAATTCGAGCTGCGAAATAAGTTAATAACGTGAGGTTTGTTGTTGTAAACTAAAATACATAGTATTTTATTTCTACATTTCTACATTTTATTTACAGTGAATATAAATAAAACGACTACCGAGTAGCGAATCGTTTAAATGATAATAACTCGTACGTGACTCCAATATTACGATTAACGAGAAATAATCAATTAAGGCGGTATGTGAAAATTAAAAGAGGAGAGTAAAACGAGACTGTAAAAATGGTCGATAAAGGTCTCTAGCGGCTGGCGGCTAAAAATATTATATTACGCAATCGAAAACGTTGAATTACGTTTGTATTATAAAAAACGGGTTCGTTAATATATAGCGCTACGTTACGTAAATAATAAAGTCGTAGTCATTTGCATACTAACATTGGTCTACCCGAGCAGGTACCAAGATCCGAAGGTCCGTATTTTCTCGACACTTTTATAATGCCTATAATTTTTTTTTTATTATTATTCGTATTATATTAAAGACGTATTCGTTTTGTTATTTTTCCAGCGTTTATGTGACTGCATATTTAAGTACGCGTACACATTAGAATAATAATAACGAAAGCCGTAAAATCTCTCTCCGAGTAACCTATTCGAACAGTTAATTGTTCTTCGCGTTTTCCAAAAATTCTGTGTACTGCGTTAAACTTGCGGAAATTTTTTTTTAATATTATTCGCGTCGAACCTTATACATTATTAAAGAATAATATATACACACATATCGTAATTTGTTTTCGTCGGAAAAAGCGCGACAAATATTTTCGCATTTTCCAAACGAAAACGCGCTGAAAGTCTGACCGGAGTATACAAATAAACAAACGGCGAACTAAAAAGAGATCTCGTCACTAATTTATTTTATTGCTACAATAAATTACCTACTATACATATTTGACATTATTCGATAAAACACGCTACTTTTTTTATATTTTAATAAATTTCTTAGATAAAATCTATATAAGTTTTACAATTACAAAAACACACACTACTTTAAATTACACGCTTGTAAGGCGACCAAAAGTGAATGTTTCGTAAAAACTGGCTTAATAATTATTAAGCTTACCGTCACGAACACATACTACCGATCTCTCCTTATGTAATCGCGTAGATAATAATAATTAACTTATATACCGTTACCGGGTATAATCGATAGCGTAACTGAGAATAGTCCCAAATTTAAATCCGTCTCATCATAAATATTCGAAAATAGTTATGATTTACTTATTTATATTTAAAATTATACCACCCGTATTTCGATTTTCAATTAAGTTAATAGTAAAACCATCGTTTCCCGCAGCATAGACGCGCATAAATAATATTCAATTAAAAACGGTTTTATTTTTAAATTTTAAAAGCAAAATGTTTATGGAACGAATAAACAATTTTAAATAAAAACAAATTGTACCGCGACTGTAAACTATTTTTAAACTAATTAAGTATAATGTCGTATATTCAATAACCAATTTATGTATTTAAAAAAATTTTCGCGTCGATTTTTTTTTTTGAATCGTCGAAATTACTCATAAATCAAAAATACTAATTGAAATGTTCGGTATTAAAAGTAATACGTTAAACGTTATCTTGTTTTTTATCCATTGTCGGGTAAGAGTACCTAAATAATTGACTTACGATTAAAAATAAATCCGCGTAAATTAACGATTGCCGCAAATTTGTAATCGTCTATAATTATTACAAACCCTATACTGTAGAATAAAGCGTTTATTTAACTATATCGACGTTTCCCGTTAAGTTATTCGTGATGCCGAATTATCGTACAAATGACCTCGCGTCGTTTTTTTTCTAAAAAAAAATAACGGTGAAAGAGGAAAGTAGTGATAAAATGAAACGATCCGAGGCACAATACAGATCTCTCCAATTGTCCGTAACGCCTAAAAGATTAGAAACCACTGTATCGTATGAGTTAAAAACAACACTCGCTCATTATAAAACATCAATAATGTCAACGATACGGCTATAAACCAATAGACGGTGTATAACATATATTTATCACTCTCCAGTGAACAATCGTTTATACATACAAGAGTGGTTACAATAATTATATTACTACGGCTGATGTATAGAATTTTCGTAATATTTTATTATGAACATTATTATATTTCCTCAAATGTATATTAATCGTTTTAACCGTAGTGTAATAATAATAATAACAATAACAATAATAATAATAATAATAATAATAATAATAATAATAATAATAAGAATAATAAGAATAAGAATAAGAATAAGAATAAGAATAATGAAAATAATATTGAAAAAAAGAAAGAAATGATACGAACTAGAAAAGGTTGTACATTATCTTTTTCGATTGTTACTAATCGACGGAAGAATTTCGCGGTCATAAGTCGGAAAATCGATTAGGAATAATGGGGGTACGAATAAGTAGTAAGTTTTTACCTGTAAAATGGGTGACCGTGTAATTCGAACCGACAACGAATCAGGCGACCGCACGATTACGCAGAAATTCAATGACTGAACATAAATGTAGAAAATCGGATCAGTGAGAAAATTATACGATAACAAAACGTGATAATCGGAACGCGAAGTCGGTGGCACACGGGACGCGAACGAATCAAAACACCGAAAAACAATTAATACACTAGCGTACCGAACACGAAATTAACGAGTAGCGGATTAGTCGGTTTTTTTTTTTTTATTTTTATCGTCGAAACTCTGACCGGATTTCAATTTTGTGAGCGAGCGCGCTGATAAATAAAATGCGTTCGCCTCTGACGCACTCTGTATCCGTCTGCCGCGGCGCACGGTGCGCATGGATTGCCCGTCACGAAGTGCGTTTACAATTTATCGTACGCGCATCCGGTGAAATGTTTACACCCAGTCATACCTGCTCGAAACCGTCTTTAATTACCTTTGGGCGACGCGTTTTATTTGTTCGTGTAATTCAATTCGATAACCCGAAGCGACCGTAGACGTATTTTGTTTTAAAAGTATTTCGACAGTACTTTACTGTTACAAAATATTCGATCGATTACCATTTGCGTCGTCGAAAATGATTACAAAAACAAAACTTACCAAATAGGCGCGCGTAGATTATTTTCTTTACAGTATTGAATAAAATAAAAATCGTCAAAAATTCGAAATTTCAAAAACAAGGACCCCCCTACTAATATATACGAATATAATAAGAATTAATGAACGATCGTTAAAAATCAAAATTAAAAAACCGTACGACAGTTAGACCGAAGAAGAGGAAACAATACGAAATATGCGACGTGTAGTTTATTAAACTCAAAAATATATTTTGCGCCAACAACAATATTAGATATTATACACTTGTATTTATCTCTATGGAAATTGTTTGTACGCAATTATCGCTGCCTAGATAAATGTAAACCATCAGTAGATGATGTATTCAATGTAACTCACGTTTAACTAAAAAAAAAGTTGTCTCAAATTTGTACATAGGAATAGAAGTACGTAAAAATGAATTTGAGTAAAATGTCTGTCTTTAGTAAAATCAGTAAAAGCAGTTCAATATGGTCATTTCCAAAAACGAAAATAAAAAAAGAACCATTCGACAATATACCATTAAAGAGTGAGAAATAAAAAACAAATTACTATTATTTGTGCAAAAACAATGTACGAATCGATAAAATATAAGTTCGGTTTGGAACTCAACTATAAACGAGTAAAATAATATTACCCGTGTTTTACAATATCTACATAATATATATTTATATTTATATCCGAAATATTTTAATAATTTTGAAAACACTTTTAAGGCAATACTTTAATAATAGCGACTTTAATTTGTCCTAATTCAAAGTTAAGTACCATTAAGCGCCAAAGTTGTTTAGTTTTTTTTATCCATGAATACATAATATCCTTCCCGGAAAATTCGCTCGTGTTCAATAAAATAATCTAATATCCAAGATCATACTAAAATTTCATTTATCTTTTTTTAAACAATTTTCCAATAAACGGGACTATTAATCAATTACAAGCTATTCAAATATTTTCGTTTATATAAAAACCGTCAAATGAGTACTAGAGTCTATAATACTTGTTTTTGCGACAATAATTCGTTCATTTTTATTCGCTTGATCTTTAGAATGTACACCACAAAACATAGAACAAAAAATCGAATTTCTAGAATTGAATAATCATTTGATCTTAAGCGAATGCGAAGCGTTAGAGATGTATATCGTGAAATTACAGCCAGAAGTATTCGACAGTATAAAAAAAAAATTTTAACCTACGCATATTATTTAATCATTTGTGAGATAATTATTAGCCATATACTATGTAGTGATGCCGTATTGTGTGTTCAGGAATAGACGTATCGTGGATGCCATTTGATTTTACTAATGAAAAATATAAACAACATAATACTAGCGTCCCAAAAGTCGCGAAAGAAACTAAACGAACAATGGCTTCGACGATGTCAAGTAAAACAGGCAGTATGTTTAATCCCGTGAAATACGGCATCACGGTAAACAAGTGCGTGTACAAGTTGATTTATTTATTAATAATTATAATTATTTATTTAATTAATTCTTTTCAAATCGTATATTCCCGTCCCCACAAACGTGCAAATATTTCTACATCTGCAGGTTATGTAATATAGATGGTATTGGCTCCCAACATTAAAATAAAACGCGTTTTATTTTATTTTGTAAAAAAATTAAAAACTATTCGGAAAAAAAACTCATCGAGGTACGATTTTTTACCAGAAAATGAGATCAAATCGGAGCATTTAGACGTTACAAAAATATTATTTATTGGTAAAATGCCAAAAAAGATGTATTATCCAGAATCCATTAAATCCTTTGTCGCACTTCGAATATAAATAATATTCCAACAGCAAAAAAAAAATTATAAACGCTATAAATGTTGAACAACATTGCGGTTAAGTTGTTGAGTCGAAAAATGTATAGGCGAAGGAAAGAATTTAGTTTAATTTACAAATTAGTAAAAAACTGTACCGTCATTTTAAATTAATTTAATATTTATTAAAACGAAAAATGTCGAAACATTTAAATAAAATTCAAAATTTAAATATTATACGTTTAGATCTTTACATAAAAATTGCATATTTTTTTACGTTTAAAGAAAAAAAATAAGAATCCCAATAAAACTAAAAAATCTTTCATTTTACTCGAAATTCGTTTATAAAAAAAATAAGCCTTCTCAAAACGATTTTCTAAATTTTCGAAACGTTATTAAGGTATTATTTAATAGATTTTGTACTTAATAATTTTATCTGGTTTTAATTATTCACATTTCAAGCGTTTCGCTTATTACATTTAAAATTACAATTATATAAAACAAAATTTAATTTTTTGAGAACCGGTCGTCAATAATTTTATTCGTATTTCACCGTCTTTCGTTAGTTTTTCTTTAAACTTAAAACATCACCGAAAAAACCAAACAATATGTAAAATGTAAAACACTTATTCATAATTTTCTATCAACATGTTAGTACCTACGCGTATGAAAATCAATGCGCTAGCATTATCCGGAAAACTATATAAAGAAAAATGTTGTAAAACTAATTCGCTACATATATGACGAATAACAATCGCATTTTGTTCACACTACAATATAACAATATACGCATTTGGTTGACAACTTATTTCGTGTGTAATTTCATTTATTCACGTATCACATTATATAAATATTGTCAACAGAATATCGATAAACCACCTGATATATGAAATCGATAAAGTTATAATGGTGATGGACGGTGATTTTAACAAGGAATACCAAAAAATAAAAATAAAGAGTAAACGAATTAAAAATGAAATGGAAAACGTCGAGATTGAACACCAAAAACTACTTCAGTACATCGAAAGTTTCAGGTGATCGAAAACAAATTTACATATACATATATATATATATATATACACGTTTAGGAGTGTGATCGGGAAATGAATAAGGTTGTCACATTCCCTCTACTCTCCAAAAAAAGACGATACCTTTAATGGAATTTTATTATTCGATATCAAAAAACGCGTACATTTTCGAATTAACAACGTATAATGAATTCTTTTACTTTCGTGTAATTTTCTATGAAAAAAATCGGTATAGCGTTGTAATTGAAAATGTACGCGCGCGTATTAGAAATACTCCAGAAATTTAAATGTAATTTTATATCCATATGGTACTGTTGCAACTGAAAGTCCAACAGCTTAATACAAAATATGTAATAAAAGTTTGTCCAAATTATAAACCAATTATTATATACATCGAATTGCTTGTAAACCCCATACATAATTAATGCAAACATATACGACAATATTTAAAATTGAAACGATTTATTGAATTTAAATAGAAAGATTCCACTAGACATCAGTATAAAAACCTTTTCCTCCCTGTTAAAAGTCAACTATGTACAAATGTTCTTTCGTAGATAATTTAGTACGTCATTATACGTTGCTGATCAATAAAGATTATACCCTTTAAGTAACTTTGTAAAAAGTATTTGCACCTTCAATAGATAAACCTACGAAATATAAAATGTGTATTTTTCTTCTTCCCCGGAAAAATGGAAAAATTGGAATACCGTATAACGTTTAAAATAAAAATTCACTTACGGTAAATTATGTTAACAAAATATACGGACTGTATAGATCCGTAGTATTGGTGTCGGGCTACAATCCGCTAATCAAACGTATACCCAGTGAAATATATGAAAAGTTCGCGAAAAAACGATATTCGGCAAACGAACATTTGTTGTGCGACATTCGCCTAAAAATGACCGACGCCGTTCTGAAACACAAATTTCTAAAAGAGAAATACGAGAAGTTGAAAGATTTACAGGGAAGAATAACCGATATAGACTGTATGCAAGTCATGATGATAAATGAAAAATATAAAAGAGATTTAACACAAAAAATGCAATTGAATAAAAAAATTAAAGCCTATAAAAGTGAGTATTCGATTCCTAACGAAATACTCCAGTTGTCGTTTTCAAAACAATTAAATGTGAAACGTAGACCGAAAAACGTTCTGAATTTTCGAATTTCCGTCCTAATTGTTGAAAATGTCATTACTACCAATTAAAGTCGATTATATTGTAATACCACAGGTCTGTTTAACGCGATAAACTCGATTAAGCTTAATACGTTATTAATAACTCAAACATTAAATCGTGTTGTTGAATTTTCATTTTTATCAATCGCTAAAAATACGTTTAAGTTGCCCAAAAATTGAAATTAACTTCGGTTATTTACACGAACGGAGTAAAACAAAAGTTGTAACTGTATCGCCCAGCTTCTCCGTTTTAATACACCGAATTTTTCCCAATTATCGACAATATCTGGCCTTTTATTAGCTTTACGTTTATACATTTTACTTTCTCTGAGAACAAACAGTGATACATTTGTTACAACAATTTCTTCGAAAAACCATCGTTTTATAAAATAAAAATTATTATCGAACAAAAGCGGCGAGGTGGTGCAAAGGCATCGTATATAAATTACTCGGCATACTATTTTTTTTAACTATTCGGTAATACTTAAAACGTTCTTAAATACAGATTTATATATATATAAATCGAAAGAATATTTTTTAATATTAAGCGTTTTATGAACATAATAGTATAAAGCGCCTAAAAAGGTCCGGTTATACAATATGTACGCAGGAATCGGGGGTGCTATACCGCCACAACATCGCCATTTGTATAAAATCAAATTCGCTGTCGATGTGAAAGTAAACGGAAAATGCACTACAGCCCGCCGCGCTCCGACTACCTAAATATATGCGATCCGAATTTCACTCGTTATCCGTATTTTATATTTATTAGCCAGCGTTAAAATTTCAATTTATACTTTATTCCGACGATACGTGATATATTTGGCGTCTCGTCATAATAATAATTTTGGCCGTGAAACGTGAAGTTTATCTGTTCGTACTTATTATAGACACGAATTCGTTTCAAAATCGTTTTAACGAAAAATTTCGTTTTTGTATTGTTTTATTTTATAAAGATAAAATTCGTCAAGAATACCAAATTAAAACGAGAAGTATGGAGAAAATGGAACTCGATGCAGACTTGCGGCTCATTGATACGGAGATAAATCGTTTCGAAAAAAAAATTCTACAAACGCCTTTTGAGCCATTGGTAAAAAATAGTTAGCTAAATACGATGATATGATTAATAAGCAAAGCTGGGCATTAACGAGTTAAACGTTAATTTTAATTACCTAACGCGTTAACTTGTCCAATAATTAACTTTCAGCTTAAATTTTCATTTCCGTTTAAACGTGTTTAATTTCGATTCAAATATTTTTACGTAAATATCCAAATGAAATTGAATGTACAACTATGTAGTAGTCGTCATATGAAGACCTTGTAAGTCAGTTGTCGTTGATCAAACAAAACCGATATTGCGCGCGCTCTACATTTTCGGCTTCGTAATCTGCAATTAACCAACTAAAATCAGTAAAATTTTGTATACTGAGTGAATACACAAACGTTATATTTCTGTTCTTAAATATCACGCGCTTATTTACAGTTTTGCTACGAAACCCGTTAAATTTATTTCGGAACAATTCGTTTTCGTGTTTACTCGTTAATAATACAAACTCACAGCCGACTATCGTACGATTTTTTCAAATTTTACGAACAGATCCCTGATGAATTTCTCTTTATAAAGGATATTTAAGGGTAAGGTGTTTGGTTATGATCCAATAGCAAACCTCCACTGTTTTAGAAAACTCATAAGGAAAATCGATCCATATTTTGCTTAAAGTATGCTAATCAATATTCAAAAGGCTAACTATTTACTTGCAGATGGCTATTTGAGCGTCTACAAAAAATTTTTACAATTTCTATCCCATTTTTAAATTAATTTTTTTCGTAATAAAGGTACAAAAACTAATTTTAGACTTTTGGTTTTTTGAATCATGCAAATCGGATAACTGACTTTTGGCGACGACTGTACAATATAGTTTTGTTTTATAAACAGTGTTTGGTATAATAATCGTAATAGTATTGACGGCTATGTAAGACATAAGGCGATCTTATTTCGTCATTTACTAAATTTTTTTTTCAACGTTTATGAAAAAATTTGAAGTTTTGAAATTAAAAACACTAATTGTTCTATTCACGAAACGTATAATTTCTAATACCACCTAAACGAACGATTAGTTCATAAGCGTAGTCTTAATTTTACGACGTGACATACTAAAGTCCAGTAACAATTTCTACTAAAAACACATTGTGATGTTCAATTTAACAAAATTACAATTTCTATTGCAGCTAAACATAAAGACAGACAACACACTATACAATCCCACATCCAAAACAATTGTAGTAAGTATCAAACGTTTTGAAATT
Source organism: Geopemphigus sp. TES_GeoC_2020 (assembly GCA_025469175.1). Classification (NCBI taxonomy): domain Eukaryota; kingdom Metazoa; phylum Arthropoda; class Insecta; order Hemiptera; family Aphididae; genus Geopemphigus; species Geopemphigus sp. TES_GeoC_2020. Next base: position 11,051 of record JAIPRN010004654.1, read on the forward strand.
AATTTTAATATTCGGATATTATGTAATATTGAGTTAATTTTCTTATTTATACATTTCCATGTACTAGGGTAATTTCACTCGATTAATAATCATTATGTTCGTGGTGAATTTGCCTTGTGAATTATTAAACATAAAGTTGGCAATATTAAAAAAATGTGTTCGACTAATTAACAGTTTAAATTAATTTAAATGTCGTATATGTCGGTGTTGATATAAAAGTCTAGTTAACAGAATGGTCATCGACTTAAATTGAATTATTTTCTCATAACTAATCGTTATTATCCTTATTAATGACCCGTTCAATAATTAAAAATCAAAACCTCTATTGAATATCTAAACGAAAACCACAAATTAATCGTACGAATGAAGTGACGTTTAAATTCATAATCTTCGATTAATTTAAATTAATTAAACCAGCCATCCCGCTCTTTCCATACAACCAAAATGTCTGAACACAAAACTGAAAACGTAGTTGATAAATCAAAACAAACTTTATATTTCCAATAAATTTTAATAAAAATGACGGACAACATTTTAATAATAATAATAATAAGGCGTATGTATATTATTTAGGCAAACATTATCGAAGATTACATGAAAGTTAAGCGCTATATTGACTGGAGTGATAAATACATAAAGACCACTGAAAAACGAATAACTGAAAAATGTAAAATGATTGGCTTACAATGCGAAAAATTAAAAATAATTTTAAAAACCTTAAATATTAAACATTGAAATTATTTCTACTATTAATTTATAAATTACATTATTATTGTTAATATTACGATATTATTATTTATTCGATTAGAGTCTGGTCGGCAACGTTTATTTTATTCTTTTCATCACTTGCCGAAAATTACCAATAGTGTAAATAACGAAGGAATAAAAGTCGTACTTGACTATTCAATTGACTCCAAACATAGGAACCGAGATTTACTTCATTCCTCACTGACCAACATATACTATATCGATATAACTTCAAAAAAGTACGGCGAAAAAAAAACGATTTCATTTTTAAAGGATTTTTAAGCTCTATTTCAGTATTATCTCTATACGTCCGATATATCATGACGGTAAGAATAAAGTTCGTAAACTAAATATTTTTCATCCTTTATTTATTTCGTATATTTGCCATTAAAAAACATCCCCCTCCCTCGCTAGTTCTCGATCAAAAGAATATTAAAAATTTTGCATTTAGGTAAATGGGTAACGAGTACGCCATAACAAATCACCCTTTAACCTCTTTAAATTGAATATTTACCCATATAAAACAAATACTATTAAATTTACATAATCATTTACGTACATTAAAATTTCACGTCTTAACAAATACGACTCTACAGGAAACAAACCTGGACTTCAACATGTACATTTGATTAAAACTTTGATACCCAATCGGATTTCGAGTATCTCGTCTTATAATAATATACAATTACATTGTGAACAGTAATAACTCTAAAAACAAGAAAATTAAATTAAAATAAAAGAATAAAAGAAATAAAAATGGATCGGAGGTTAAGGAGGAAAATATGGGGAAAGTCAGGAAGATATGGAGATGAAGGTACGTGGTAATAAGTGAGCAGGGGAAAGTTTTATTGAGTTATTACAGTTATTTGTCTCAAAGTCGTGAATACGAGAACTATTCAGGAACGCAAACGAGAAGTGTCGTACAAACGAATATGATTAAAATATTTAAACGCACTTAAGAATGAGGGTAAAAACGAACAGAATGGTGTTCTCTTACCAACTGACCGTGTTCGACTTCGCAAGATTACGTAGAGATGTGAGGAAAAGGTTGGGTCCGTGCCTTCGTTCCACGAATCCACCGATAAATGTTAAAATAAAAACGCAAGTATTTTGATGACGAATAACTGGATTCGTTCTCCGGAATACCGACTTGTTGAATATAGCTGATTGCTCGTAGCTGAAACGCTGTCAGATGCCGTGAACTTGCACCGACGATAGTCTCCTCTACCCTGCTCGACGAGAGACTCCTCCACCAGGAAGACTCCTCTCTAACGCACGAGTAGACGGGAGACTCGTGACCGGGATGACTACTTGGCCGGCAGTCCGTGCCGAAGCCTTGTCTGACAGCCCGTGCCGACTGCTCGTCCTGGCCCGACTCGACTGCCGGGCCTGATTTGACTGCTGGGGTGAGAGTAATGTAATGCAATAATGATCGGGTTACATAAGTTACGAGGGGTCACGTCTCCATAGAAATCGGCACATATAGTGTTGATGATTCTAGTGGTTATGTCCTTGAGTTTCTTTGTTTGGTTGATTTTAGATACGCTTTTTAGTATCGGCGTGTGAAATTATTCCGCGCAATGTACGTTTTACCGTTGTTTGGTCAGTAACCCTTTCGATCGTTGTCCTTTATTTATGTTTATATTTATTAATTCCAAATGCTCTCTCGGTGTTGTTTGTCCCGTTTTATATGATTTTTAAAGATGTTCGACCTTGTCCGTTTGTACCGCAAGCGATCGGGCGATTTATCATTAGTCATCAACCCTTACGATGGGTACCCTTCATGTGTGCTATGTGTACGATTTCTTGGGTTTCTTCGCATTCGTTGCTCTTTTTTTTTAATTAATGTGTTTGTGAGAATATCCTATTTTAATCCTTTTTCTTTGATTATTCTGCATACGGTCGGACGTTTTGCCGTTGGTTAGTCGTCGACCCTTACGGTCGTCATTCTTCGTGTATATTTATTTTCATATTTATTACTTTCGAATGTGTTTTCTGTGGAATTTGTTCAGTTTCTTGTAGTTCGTAAATATATTCGATTTTCTCCCTTCGTGTCACGGGCGGTCCGGCGTAATTTAGTTATTAACCCTTAC
>JAIPRN010004655.1:0-13889 GCA_025469175.1 Geopemphigus sp. TES_GeoC_2020
AAAAAAAAAAAAAACGCGGGCGAATACGAAACGTATGAAAATAAACCGTAATGTACGACGCAAGCGGTAAACATGAACAAATTCGATCGTTCACGAAAGGCGACATGACCACCGTACCGTCACACCCGCGACCGTTGTTCAAAGCGTAGCTCCGGTGTAACTGACCCGCGAGCTGACATTCGTGAAATCTAAACGAGCGTCGTATCGACGGTCTCGCTCATGCGCGTTTTCGTTTCGTACGAAAGTTCGTCGTCGTCACGCGGGCGTTTATCGCCAATTCCCGTAAACTGTCGCCACCCACTACGACGGTATCCCGACGGCGACGATCAGTCGACAAGTCTACCGCAATACGGGAATAATTTTATCGGTTGTTGTCGCGCGGATCACGACAACGACGCGCGCCGATGCCGGCGATGAAAGCCACGGCCGAGCGTACGACCGTGTCCTAAAAATAATCGACAAATTTCCGTTCCACAAATTACCCGAGCCGAAATTCGCGTATTTACTCCCGCGAACTTTTTCATTTACCAAATACGTAAGCGACGCCCTGGCGGGAGACGGACGAACACTCAGTCCACTTTTCGTTCACCGAACGTACGGCCACCGTTTTGTTCTCCGTCGTTTGTCCGTAATTGCGTACAGGTCGACGGCGCCGTAACTGTAGCGCCGACCAATCGTGTCTGAAAACGTCGCGTTCGAAGCACATCAAGTTGTACGGACAACATTTTACCGGAACTGCCACGGATATCGTATTTACGAAATTCTCGCGGCTCGTCCACGATACCGGTGGCCTACGGTGACGGTTTGAGTTCGCCGAAGCGTCGGGGCCGGTACGTAACGGGATGGGGGGAACCACGCAACCGCGTTTCTTTCGAAAAATACAATTCACGCCCACGTATAAGGGTTGTCGTGTCGAAAGTACGAAATCGCGCGTTTCCGGTCAAATAATAATGGTAAATACCGTAAGACGCGTGGTGAGGGAGATTGGTAGAAAAAACGTGTAGACGACTAAAGTACCACCACCAAACTACCGAAACGGATATGGAAATCGTCGCGGAACATTTGTCCAATAAGGAAACGCCGACGAAATAGTAAAAGAATCTTTTTAAAAAACACGCTGAGTAGAAGTAACACGTCAAAAAACAGTTCTTCGCTTCGTGTAAAATTTTTAATACCTCGTTCCTAATATTTATAATAAACATTGTTATTAGCGGAGCGGAGAACTTGTAGCGTCCGCGTGTTAATTATACGTATCCGTGTAAAATACAAATACTTTTCACGTTGATACGAAGCTTGATACGCGTGTACGTAATTTTATTTCGCTTATGAACGCGGATTTCGAGCTTTTAACCGTTCTTTGAGCGTATATTTTGAACTTATTATTCGCGTACTTTATGAATCGTAGGTAATACGTATTATTAATAGTAACGTTCGACAAATTATTTCCACAATAATACACAGTTCCGTAATAAATTGGTCGGATTTAATCGTCGCGTTAGAAGCGTAAATCGTGATACGATCGATTTTTATTCGTATTTTACTGGCGCGTATATGACGAATAAATACCGACGATAATAAATGGTCTTACGTTCGGGAAATATTCGATCGACGGACGTCTCCATTTATGGATAAAACACCGACTTTCGTCGGCGAATACGTTACCGGGCTTTAAATGTTTCGATTACTTGTGCTTACGAACTACTGTCGTTAAGTAATAAAACGTAACCGCTCGGGTTCCACCTTTAAATTGAACAAAAGTTATTAAACATATAGGGTAAATGACGATTGGCCGTGAGGGGTAGTTCATTACTCGTATAAAAACGCGTACAAAACGAGTAAATAAATCGTAGTCTACGGTATTGTCTTTCGTCGTTGTTGATATCATCCCCGTCGTCGGTCGACATTCCTCCACACGCGACGGATGTTCGACTATAATAGTAAATTCTACGAATCGACGATTTAATTTGTGTATAACATGTAGTCGGAATTTCGCGTTCTCTGACCTACACCATTACCGGTTTAAACAATAAGAATGTAGCTCCCACCATCTGCGTCACTACTACTTGTAAGTCAAATCCGTGCCCGACACGTACGCCGCCGATTTTGTCGTTTCGATTAATCGCGAACGACTCGTCGTCGCGTCGTTAGTCGCTCGAACGACAATTTTTTTTCGTTTTTCGTAGGCAACGGCCTAGCTACGTCCTCTTCGCGTTTTTAGTAATACGACCACCTGCCTCGACAATCCGTTCGAAGAATTGCGTACCGAGTGATCGCAATGATGTACGAGCGGGCGGTTGGCCGACCGATGACGGGCCATAACGTATTATATACGTACGCGACCGCCACCACTTTGGTCGTGAAAGTACGGGTGGAAGGGTATCGTGTAATTTATTGACGGACGCGTACGTTTTCGGGACGAATTTCACGATACAGATACGCCGCCGATAACAATCTACGCGCCGAACATCCACGAATATTTTCCACCAGGTCGGTCGTCGTTAGGTGTCAGTTCGCGTATTCGTGGCCATCTATAGCTCGAACTTTGTTTCGGGTTTTTTTTTCCTATCTATTTCGGATTGGTTTTCCGTTGCTTGTATTCCGGTCATGTCACGCCGTAGCGTTGTTTCGTTGATAGTCAACGAAAAAGTCGCGCGTCTTGAAACGTTTATTCGAACCAGACGTGAAATGTTACGTTGCCGCTTATTCGTCGCCACCGTTAAAGTGGGAAGCGTAAAATGGACATTACGTGACATTTCGAGTATGGACGTACATGACAGATTGGTTACTCGAAAAACACCGCAATTTGTCGGATGCCGCAAAAAATACGACGGTCGGGTGAGTAGTACAAAAAATTTGCGCTTTAATTATCATTTGTATTTTGGGCCACGCTATCGGCAATTATACTGTTGAATAAGCCGAATAACGAAGCGTTTTAAACATTTTCAAGCCCAAATGCATACTGGAAAAGAAGTTCTAGTCGTACGACTACATTACGAAAGTCCATATAGTTGAAATTGCGCACGTATGTGGCTTGTTATTTTTAGAGGTTCTTTTCTGTTATTAGTACTCTGCCCTAATAATAAGTTTAATGTATTGTCTACTCATACAAGGTGGAATCGAATAAATATTAATTTTTAAAAATACTAATATCAACAAGATATTTGTTCTTTGTTTTTTCTATCAAACGTTTGTATTTTTGAATTAATTGGTTGTTGTTAGCTAGTTAGTTTTTTTTTTAAATTGTAGAGATTTTGTCATCAACAACCCGTTTTATAAATTCAAATAATAAATAAATATATAATTTTTCCACACGAATATTCAGTTATGGTTATAATTTAAAACTGATTTCATCTATTCCACGTCCCATGCCAAATATAGTGATGTGTGTAAAATTATTAAACACAAATATATTTTAAATTATTTTTGTTGGAAAAATAACGTATTAAATTTAACAAGACGTTTTTACAAATTAAGCGATTTTTTTGATCATTTAATCATTGATTATTGAACTGGATTTTAAACCAATGTACAATTATCTACCCCACGTTCCTATTTTTATACTTTTTTTCGATTTTGAGATGTTACCATTTTTAATACTTAATAGTTCAAATAAATACAACTATTTTAAATGTAAAGTTTAACTTTGTGTTTATAAACGACAATAAATTGGTTATAATCCATTCACAATAATCTTAGAATCCAAATCATATTTGTAGCAAAATTGCTTTTACAATATTTATGCCTTCAATATTTTATGTTGCATTCTATTAATACAATAATCCGTAAGTTATTATATAATGTAGTAAATTTATCTATTCCAAAAAAATTGTAGCTGTAGGCGTATTAGGAAAACTGAGAGTTCAGACATACTTATGATGTATAATTATAAGTAAATACTTTATTATTGCTCAAGACAAAAAAATTAACAATTTAATGATTTCAAATAATTAATGCATGTTTATATGTTACATTTAAATGCAAATAAAACAATTCTATTACAATTTTTGTTTGAGTACATTTACAATAATAAATAATTGTGAACATTTACATTATCATTGAATGATTTCCGACACTTAATTCATATTAATACATTAAAAAAAAAGGAAAGATTTATTAAAAATATAAAGTATTACATGTACAAGTGTCTGTAGAATATTCTATTCTTTTAAGTCTAGACAATTGATTGAATTACACATAATTGTGTAAAATACAATATCTGTTTAATAATTCTATTACAATTTAATGAAGTATGATTTTAACGTATCTATTATTATTAGTTGATGATTTTTGTTTAATTAAATTTAAATAATACAAAAGTTTAGTCTGTCAGATCAATAATATTTTCTAAAGGTTCGTTGTCTGAAGAAGACAATACATTTTTATTTTTAGGGACAGCTTTAATATTTGTGCTTTTGTCTAAACGTTTCCATGTACCATCTTGTAATACTTCAATTCCTTTATCAGATGCATCAAAAGTGTAATTTTTTAAAATTTCTAAAAAATACGCCTGTAATCGTAATTGTTCCAACATACATCTGACACCACAAATTGGGCACTTCCATGTTGGTTTTTTGTGATTCATCAAAAAAAATGCAGCTGCGTCAAAGCATTCTATATGTTGACAATTAATTGATTGTACGGGTGTTGAAATTGGAGACTGGCTTATTGGACATATCAAAGACAAGCGAAATGATGTAGGTCTTAAGTGTACATCAATCCCTTGTATCTTCTGGTTAATACGAATTTTCATCTCTTCAACACTACTCACATTATTAGATATTTTCTTTATTAAATCATCCATGGTCATTTTTTTCACAAAATAGAGTCCCATAGCATATTTATTTTCATCATTTTTCCAAAGTAGACGCATATTGTTTGTAAATTGTTCTCTAAGAACAAACATTGAAGTGCAGTTAAATGTATTTAGTTGGTTATGAATTTCTTGAATTGGCAATTTGTAAAAGTGGTTATTAGTTTCAACGAGTACTGCTGAAGGTGTTTTGTCACTAATTGTGATAGAGTTGTCATATACCTGACCAATCCGCATTAGCAATTGATAAGAAGGGTATTCAATCGTAGTGTTTGATTTAATTGAATTCTGCATAATGTTGATAACGGATTTGGCATTCAATTTAAATGAGAATTCTTTCATATTGTATTCTGAAAAAGAAACACGCATAAGACTGACAATTAAAAAAAAATACTTATTTTATAAACATACCTGAGTGAGCAATATAGTTTGGCAGTGGTTCCAGGCATTGCAAAATGGTCGGTTTAATGATCACATCAATAATCTCGTAAAACGGTGTTTCTTTAAACTTAATTAGAGGAGTGAAATGCGCCATGTTCTCATTATCTGTCATTAACACATTCGAATTTGCTTCTTGACTTATGGATATTATGTTTTCTGTAGATGGACGATTTGCGTTGTTAGTAGTAAGCGTATCATTTCTACTTTTCTGGGCCATATATCCCGGGTACGTAGCATTTTGAGGAATTTCCATATAATTTGGAATGTTTGGACATAATCGACGTTTTACTTCTTGTTGGACAGCCAGTGGTGGTTGTTGTTGTTGGACAGCCAGTTGTTGTTGTTGTTGTTGTTGTTGTTGAATAGCCAGTTGTTGTTGTTGTTGTTGTTGGATAGCCTGTTGTTGTTGTTGGATAGCCAGTTCTTGTTGTTGTTGGATAGCCAGTTCTTGTTGTTGTTGGATAGTCAGTTGTTGTTGTTGGATAGCCAGTTCTTGTTGTTGTTGGATAGCCAATTCTTGTTGTTGTTGTTGTTGGATAGCCAGTTCTTGTTGTTGGATAGCCAGTTCTTGTTGTTGTTGGATAGCCAGTTCATGTTGTTGTTGTTGGATATCCAGTTGCTGTTGTTGGCCATGCACTTGTTGTTGGCTATGTATTCGTTGTTGTTGACCTTGTATTTGTTGTTGTTGGCCATGCATTTGTTGCTGTTGGTCTTTCTGCTGTTGCTGTACACCTGAAACCATACTTTCTTGTGGTTTCTTCTGAGTATATATACCCACCGGCTGTTGATTTTGTAATCCAACTTGCATTACATTATTATCAACATTTAATGAATTTAAATCAACATTTGAGTTTATGTTAATGGTTCTAAAGATTTCAATTATTTTTATCTTATATCTCTGCAGAAAATGATGAGGTGTGTTATGAAGTAAACCGACAGTTTGAGTTAGTAACGAGGGTTTATTTTTTTCCTCAGTCCTAAGATTAAAACTAGCCAATAACATTTGTAAATCAGGAACTCGAAAAACTTTCAACATCGATATATATATGTCCAATATATCTTTTACATTTTCCATTTCTGAAAATAATAAAAACAATAATTTAATTAATAATTCAAACTTTAGTTTATGAATGAATTATAACGATTACAATAGTATTAAACCCGCCAATTTAAAATATTTCAAAAATATACGATGAAATAATAATTTTTTTTTTTTAATAAGTATATTTGTCTGTATTATAAAATTTGACGTATAAGTATGATGACAAACTATTATTAAATTATCAAAACAAACGAAATAACAATAGCCACAATAACAACCAACAATGTTTTTAAACAGAGTACTATAATAAAAAAATTTTTTCAGGAATCTAACGATAAAGTATATTTTGTTTAATATTACTTTATTAATAAATACTTCCACTTCTATTATCTAAGTAGATTCTAATTTACTATTAAATAGTTTCCTTTTAATTGGTTTAATGAAGTTTATTCCAAATTAAACTACTCTTTTAAATTTAAAACACTAATGTGTGTGTGTGTGTGTGTATATATATATAGTTATTACAGTATATAAGTTAATGTTAATATAAATTGGTCATATGGACAAATGCCTAAAATATTATTTTTAAAGTTTTTTCAATTAATTTGTTTTTCTGTTTATACAAGTAATTATAATATTTATTAAAACATGACGTCTATTATAAGTCGCATTATTCAAGTATACAATTAATGCCTAATTAAGCGACTCATCACTTATATAGACAACAAAAAAAGTACACTGTGGCTCCAATTCCATACATAGTAAATGATGTAAGCTTATTACACTGACGGGCATTCAGTATCAAGTCCTTGGATTAATGTAAATAAATTAAGTTATTCGAGTAAAATTTATCTCACACCTTAAAAACTGTAAACTTTGTTTGACATATAATACATTTATGTGTCGTTACATTACGTATTTAGTAGTTGAATTGAACGTACAAATACCATTTTGTGTCATATTATTATTCAATACCATTGGCAAATGTTATTTGATTTTAAAACTATATGTAACCATTTTATGGAGATTCTGGTGATGAAAAATTATTATTAATCGAGTGATTGTAAAAAAAAAATGGTTTACCTCTAATCGAGTAATATAGAATAAACCTGCTCAAAAATACTTGACCAGTATACCAATAACAGTCATTACACAAATAAAATATCAAACACTTCCTACGCTTAATAGTCTACAAAATATTGACTTTATTGTTTTCATATGCTTTTTGAAATTATCATACATAGTTTGAAGTTGTAAACAATGCGAATCGATTTTAGTTGTTTATTATTTTCACAATCTTGTCATTGTTCGTTACTAATGTTTCATCATTCAGTGATGAGTGAATAAAAATATCACGTTAGGTGTTCAAATAAAATGTTAGAACCTATTGTATCAACATATGTTGTACGTTCATTTCCAAGGACAAAGGTGTAGAACTACCCACTTTATATAGTAAACTAACAAGTATCTAACGCAGATAAACGGTTCAATATTTACGTCGAAAACAATAACGCGATGGGATAGGGAAGAGTGGTGTATGTGTGTTAATTAAAAGAACATTAATTCATTTTCACAGACTATTGAAACAATGGTGAACAGCAAAGGGGGAATGAGAGTAGACGATATCTACACGTAAATAAAATTACCTTGATTTATTTTTGAACGATCGGTTCCAGTTGATATATGAACTTCGTCTTCGTTTACTACGCGGACGTCGTAATTCAACGAGAAAACCTAGTCGGTGGTACGACAAAAAAATCGTTTAAAAACACGATGACGAAACGCTAACGCGAAAATTATTCAGCAGAAGATGCATGTAGTAGATGGAGTACACACGCTTAACATTCAAACCTTGAAAACGACATTGTGTCCGTTGATGGGAGGGGACGCCGTACGAAAACACGATGGGCGGTGGTTAACAGGTGATCACGTATACCGACATTTGCTTAAACGTCAACTCTTCACTTGTTCGTATGCACGAAGTTAAGAAACTATACCATTTGTTCGATTCCACGGTAACCAGAAACTATAACCTTATTTATTTTTGCGGATGATCGGGGTTTCTACGCACTATTTACCCTTATACACAGTGCGTGCTTATTAGCTGGGTGGTGCCTCTGTGAGCAGCGTTATCATTTATCGTGCACAGGAAAACAGTTACGCCACGTAACGCGTACGATATTTTAAGGTTTTCTGTCGACGTCGAGACGGCTCTTTACCCTCCCACCCACCCCCTAGCGTGTTCGAATAAAAAAGGAACTTATCGACCACGGAAACTTTCGATCCGTCGCCGTCGGACGTTAATGATTTCTACGCCACCACGAAACATATTGACTGGCGACATAAGGAACGTCCGTTTCGCGTTTGAAACGACCACGACGTCTTCGAGAAATAATAATTCACTTTTATCAAATTTATGGCAAAACGACAAACTCATGTCGAAAGTCGACCACGACAACGATTTATTCGGAATTTTGTGTATAGAATTCGAACTACTAGCCATATTTTTCGAGTTATTTCGCCATTATTCGACATATTTAGTTTTCGTTTCACTGTGCGATTTACTTTATGTTTATGTTCCGACGCTGGTGCGTTCTTGTCGCCTACGAGTAATTTTAAACTATTTGTTTCTTATTCGGCTTTATTATTGAGTGCATACAATGAAGGAAGTACTCATATAATGACAATAATATTTTTCCCACCTCTTCTTTTAATTTAGTATAAAAGTATGGACAAAAACTTTAAATAACTGACTAGTATAGGTTTACATAAAAATGAATATTAAATATATAATAAATATCATCATATAATAATATGACGATACAATAAAATTGTTTTTCAGGCGTATACAATAATGTAAATAAACTTAAACCATACGATAATATTTTCAACGTCGTGCATTATTTATTTTTAGTAATACCATTTTGAAATAATTAGTATCAATATATATATATTTCGTTTAAAAATTATATAATCCTTCGAGTAAATCTAAATTATTTCATAAGGTTACAAATAAGACGAATCAATAAAATCAGTTTTATTAAATATTATATATTATATTAAATCCTGCTATAATATTTTCATAGCTATATTTTTTTTTTAGTTACAAAAAAAATCTCATGAAATGTTTTCATTATAAATAAAACAATATAATAAAATCTGAGTTATTGAAGTTATACAATAATGAAAAAAACTTATACTTCATATTTTCAAAGTTATGCGTTGTAATTATTTAGTTAATAAAAATACTTTAAAATAACTTTATAATAATAATAAACTTTATTGTTTAAAATGAAACCTTTAAATAGTTAATATAAATTTAGATTTTGTCATTTAAAACTGATTAATAATAAATATAACAAATACAAATCCCTTAATGGGATTATATGTATGGACTTCATACATCACAAATAAGATGGTTCAATAAAATCAGTTATATTAACTGTATATAATAACAAAAAAAATTCTATACGATTCCATAACAATATAAACAAAACTTTATAATCATAAATAAAGAAACAAATTATATTAATAACATTTCGAATTTGTTATGTATTAGGGTATGTTCTATAAGACTACATAAAATTAGTTGTTTGTTATTGGCTTTAAAAATATCAAGTTTAGTAATTAATGATTACATGAAAATATACAGTAATAATTTTGTCATAATTAAAATACTAAGATAAAGTAAAAATAATAATTAATAAAATCTACAAGCTGTAAAATAGTAAATTCTAATAAAACTAATTTTTATGTTTTTAAATTTGCCTAAAAATAATTTAAGTAGGTGTAAAATTAATTAAGTAATACAATATAGTAATAATTTCTATAATTAAATAAAAATACTGGGATAAAAATTGTGTAAACTTCATTAGTAATATATACTTGTTGATTAAAATCATGGTGTATTATATAAAAAAACAAAATTAATAGTCATATTAAACATTATTTATTTACTAGCAGTGTCAATTAAAAATCATCAGGTATTAATTTAAAAATAAAATAAATGTAACGATGAAAGTAAAAAATAAACTTTTCTTGCTTTTGTTGTTTTACATTTTCTTTTTCGATATTAATACCTAATAATGATTTTTAGGATAAATTATTTTTTACTTTTGTTATATGTATTTTTTTTCAATTAATACTTAATGTTACATACAAAAAAATCAATAGGCACCAAATAAAATATGTACAAAGCTTACATTAAATCAAGAAAAATATTAAAATAAATAAATATCAAAGGAGTCAAACAAATGAAATAATCATCGAAAAATTTTAACATTTAAATTCTGATTAAATGTAGTAATACAACATATATGATTTTACTGTTTTAAAAAGTATTTAGTTTATTAGATTCTAAAATATGGTTAATAAAGTTTGAATTTGATTTAGTTTTTTAAGTTTACTTCAGAATATTGTTTCTTATATCTTGTGTGTGTGTGTGTGTGTGTGTATTACACATAAACTAATTAACAAAGAATTTATAAAATAAAATATAATGAATAATGTAGAAGGTAATGCGATGAAGCTTTTAGTCAGTTTGAGAGAATATCGATAAGATTATGAGCTCAAATAATATATCTCGGCTATATTATCATATCGATAAACCCAACCAGACTCTACCATCACATTATTTCTCCATATGTATGACTTAATGAATTGTCGAAGTTAGGATGCTGGACAAACTGGTTTGTTGACAAAGCAATCTACTAGCCCGTTGATGATGGTATCCTTTGTTGAATCGCCTTAATTGATAAGGATAGACACTGGAATACAATTTTATGTTGGTTTAATAGATACGGTCATTATTTATTAGTGACGACACAATCTTAAATTTGAATATCTTTTCGAGATTGGTTATCACTTGTAATACTCACAAACATGATTGTTCTAGATGTTAAGCAATTCCAAAGAAGACGTGCATTTATTGGCAGTTGTATTTAACATGAGTGCTATGAACTATGTATATATGGAACTGCAAACTGCGTTATAACTTGGTCATGTGTTGTTGTCGAAAATATGTAAAGTACAGGTAATGTGTGTTGAAAGTTTCAGTCTGTACAGAAACATTGGTTACATAACTTGATTTTACTGCATTATTTCATCGAAAGACTCGATCATCTAGACCATAACATATAACCACGTTAATAAAATTTATAAAATTATTTCAAAAATGTCCAATTAACTACCGATTGAACGAATTTGAAAATGATTGTTTAATGTGAACGAGTGGCGTTAAATAAAACTGACAAATATCCATATTTGTTTATTTGATTTTTACCACCCAATTTTCTTTCATTTGACCATTGGATTAAAGTGACCACTTCAACATGACATGTTTTCTTAAACAAAATAAATTATTCACAGTTTGTTCACGTGTTACAATAAATTATATTAATTACCAAATAATTTTATTTGTACGTACCTATTGTTAATGATATATTAATACTTGATATTTCCAAGTCTTGGAAAGAAGTCAATATTGAGATTAGTGTAGTCCACAGTGCCAAAGGTTATAATTTAAATACGCCAGATGACTTAAACAAATTTATTCTTTTCCTTGCGTATTTTCACATATGGCCTTTAAATGCTAGACATTTCATAACTTGCTCAACATAAATTATATTAATTACTAAAACTACTATTATTGATCGAGACGCGACTGTTTTGAAGTGATTGGTAATAATTCGTATGAATACAAATAGTAAAGTATCTATAAACCAAAAAATAAAACGAAATTACGTCTTCAGGGTTCATAAGTAGTAAGTTCATCAATTTTTAAGTGAGCGAAAAGTTAAAAAGTAATTACATAACGTTGATAAGTCGTAAAGATAAAGAGAAAGTTAAATAAGCTATTTACTCGTCAACGGGGTCCATTAAACATTTTTTTTTTGGAAAATGTCGAGTTTATATTTAATAGTTTTACGATTATAAAAAATTCGAATAAGTCGATGGTATAGTTACTGATCTGATTCGAATGACGATCCAATAATTTTTCCAAAGTCCGATTACTTCGATTGGTATTTACCCATTTTTATTACGCCGCGTGAATATTATTAAGTATGCTATCGTTGTAAACGTGTCGTCTATTTATGGTACAATACGTCACGAAAGACAATGCTTTGAGATTCGATACTTGAACGATTTTATGGACGTTGTACGCGGACACCCGTGAGCGAGGGGTGGCAGTAACTACTCGTTTTCGAAATCGAAAAATTCGGTCGTACGTGCAACGCGCATGCGTTTTCGAACACCTACGACGCGTCATGATACCTACCGGGGTGGCTGGGTGGTGTACAAAAACTTAGCGGCTACGTTGGCGTTCGAAAAACCGTAGGCGGCGTGAGTGTCCGCGCCATCTTGCCGCGTGACGCAATATCGGATATTGACTACGCCGGAGAGAATCCATTTCATCCTAACGGTGTCCATTCCGTCGAAATGATGGTCCACGTTCGATACCTAGTATTTGTCTCTCGGTCGCTGCCGCACCCGCCCCATTTACAAATTCGTTTACGGCACGCGTTTGTTCAGGTCACGGGGCTACGTTTTCGTGTGCTGGTCTCTATGTGTGTAAGCGTCATCTGTCCGATTTGTGTTCACAAACTTCTCGCCGTTTCGATCGATTTAAGGCGATTTGGTCGTGGAGCTCTATCGTCTTATCGAAGTAGAATTGCTTAAACATTGTAACACGGTCAATAATTCTGTACTTAGTGTTTTTAAGCTTTACATATGTATATGTATGTGTGTGTCTATAAAACTATAGTGGTACACTTTACGTAAATTAAGTTACATTGAACTTAAATGCGATTTTTCATTGTGGCACAGGACAGAATATAATAAACGCTGTACAATATTGTGAGAAAATGTAGTCCGAATTAGTGTGAAGAAGTTATAAAATATTCTGTACTTGTAATGTACGCTATTATAAAAAATGTATATGTTGTATAGTTTATTTAATATACCAAAATATAGGTGTACAATTGAAATTTTAAAGGCATGAAAGTATTCGTTTAAATAAATATAATTAAAATACTATCGATAAAATATACAAGAAAATTATAGGAAATATACAACCTAAACTTAACAATAATGTAAATTATTGCAGTAATTAGCACCAAAATAAATTTGTTAAACAATTTCCAATGAATATTTATGACAATTTTAATTCTCCTAGAATTTACAAATTTAAATGTAGTTGTAGTAAATGTTATATTGGTAAAACTAATAAAAATTTTAAAATTAGATATAAAAAAGGTTCTGAAATACAATTTTAAGAAACTAAATCAAATATACCAAATTAAATGAAATAATACTAAATTATTTTTAAAAACAATGTATTTCTAGAATTGTATTACATTTTAATAGAATAATTGTCTGATTAATTTAATACATATTATAACTTAGAAATATTAAACATACAATATAAAATATATATTTAGTTTTGAATGAATTACATATATAGGGAAGTTAATTTTATATTTTAACAGATTATAAATAACATATTAGAGATATTCATTTTAAAATTTAATTTAAATATTAAACCATTTTATTTTTGTTATATATATATATATATATATATATATATATATATATTTT
>JAIPRN010004656.1:0-13886 GCA_025469175.1 Geopemphigus sp. TES_GeoC_2020
GATATCTTGATACTGATATCAATGATTTCTTAGTACAACAGATAATTTGTGCGTAATGACCGAAAGTTGTAAAAAAATTATGAAATTAACATTTTATTTGTGACTTTAATATAAATTACTTAGATATATATTTGATTTTTCGATTAAGATCACAATATTACAATTGAATTTACGTATTAATGTGTTTTATTTTCAATACTGATATTAACGTATAGTATAAAATTGATATCGTTTTATAGTATTATCATAAATATTAAAGCTTTTTCATAAATTAAATTTATTTGTACAATTTGGTATTTTAACTATTAATTTAAAAACATTTTATATGGTAAAGTTATATTGGGTATAATATTAATATTAGCTAGATATAAAAATTGTGTATTGGAAAGTATGGCATAATTTATAACAGAAAGACAAACGAATGTATATTATGTATTACTAGTCACACATAATTCGTTTAATTAATCAAAATTATAATATGTTAGAACTTTATATATTATCATTGCCTAATATTTCAATAGAAAATGTTAATTCATCTTTATTATGTTATACATATAATGATTACATAACCCTTAAAACTCTTTCATTAATTAAATATAATAAGATAACTAGAAATATTTACCACAAATTTAATAAATTTGAATATGCATGAAGATAATTTGGGTGTAAATTTTGATGCAAAGAAAATATATATAAATTTATAGGATGTAAACCACAAATAATATATAATTATATAGTTTGAAAATACAATATATATAAAAAGATGTCTTACTAAAACAGTAAACAGTAGTATCATGATTCAAAGTTTTCAAATACTATTGTAACAAATACCATTCAATACCTTGTAATTGTCATAATTAAAATAAAATTCAATTACACAAAATAGAGTTTATATACATATGAACTACTTACCATGGTCTGTATGACACCCCAAAGAATAATAATTAGCAAATTTAGATATGACTTAAATAATATTAAATCCAGGATCAAATTATATAGATTGATTATACATTTTATTTGTGACCTGTGTACGAAATTGTTTATTTATCACAATGATTTTTTCAATTCATATCTCAAAATTTTAATTATAATTGCGTGTTTTTGTTTATTGTTGCTCTACTTATATTTAGGTAAATTAATTATTTATAAAATTAATTTCTTTTTGATTATACTATCGTAACTAAATAGTATTTTCATTAATTTAATTTCATTGTGTAGCTTCCAAGTTTAAGCCTATGTTTTAAAAAATTATAAATGTTTAACGATATACTAGATGTCTATTTTGATCCTATATACATATAATATTATATCAATATACATATAAAGTAAACAAACTAAAATTGATTAATAATAACCTCTCAGAAATAAACCATACATTGTAATTTTTGGAATTCATATATAATTCAATTCCACAGTATAGTGTATAATACGTATAAATACTAACTTTCCTTTTTACGACATCGCCACGATACAAATTAGGAAATTAAGATATCAGTAAAGCAATATTTTACCATTTTAGTAATTATATACAATAATTATTCATTGTATTTGTGACCACAATATTAAATTATTTAAAAACCTCCTTGATTTATTCAATTTATATTGTTACGAACGCGTTCACATTAATATTTATGTAAAGAAAATAGGCAACAAATAGTTGAATTAACACACATAATATTTATAAAGTTTCACTGCGAATCAGAATTAATCATTTTTTATAATTAATATTAGGGAAGATTTGACCGACGCTCTGATAAATATCACACACTGGATAATCTGCAACTATCACATTAACTCAATTTTCTGGAACGAGGTACTATGGAGTATTACCAAGGATTTCTTGATACTGATATCAATGATTTCTTAGTACAACGGATATTTTGTGCATAATGACCGAATGTTGTAAAAAAGTTATGAAATTAACATTTTATATGTGACTTCAATATAAATTTCTTTGATATGTGTTTGTTTTTTCAATTAATATCACAATATTACAATTGAATTAACGTATTAATGTGTTTTATTTTCAATACTGATATTTAGGTACAGTATAAAATTAATATCTTTTTATAGTACTATCATAAATATTAAAGCTTTTTCATAAATTAAATTTATTTGTACAATTTGGTATTTTAACTATTAATTTAAAAACATTTTATATGGTAAAGTTATATTGGGTATAATTTTAATATTACCTAGATATAAAAATTGTGTATTGGAAAGTACGGCATAATTTATAACAGAAAGACATACGAATGAATATTAAGTATTACAAGTCACACATAATTCGTTTAATTAATCAAAATTATAATATGTCAGAACTTTAGGTATTATCATTACGTTATATTAAAAAAGAAACTGACAATTTTCTTTATTACGCTATACATTTAAATATTAGATTACCATCAAAACTATCTCATAAATTAAATTTAATAAAATTACTCGTAATATTTACTATAAAATTAGAAAATTTGAATATGCCACATGGTATTTTGGGTGTGAATTTTGATGCAAGTAAAATGTATATAAATTTATAGGATGTAAACCACCAATTATATATAATTATATAATTTGAAAATATAATATCTTTTTAGATGTCTTACTTAAACAGTAAACAGTAGCATCATGATTCTAAGGTTTCTAATAACATTGTAACAAATACCATTTATTACCTTGTTATTGTCATAATTAAAATAAAATTCATTTACAACAAAATAGAGTTCATATACATATAAACTACTTACTTGCCACTGTATGAACTTGCCATCAAATTAATGTTAGGAAATTTAGATATGACTTAAATAATATTAAATCCAGGAGCAAATTATATTTATTGATTGTACAGTTTATTTGTGACCTGTGTACGAAATTACTTATAGCGTATAATAGGTATAAACGACTTACTTTTGTCTTTACGACATCGCCACGAAAAAATTAGGAAATTAAAATATCAGTGAAGCAATATTTTACCATATTACTAATTATAAACAATGATTATACATTTAATTTATGACCCCAATATAAAATTATTTAAACACCACCTTATTTTATTCAATTAATATTGTTATGAACGTCTTCACAACAATAATTCTGTAAAAAAAGTAGACAACATTAATAGTTGAATCACACACTCTATTTACTAAACGTTCACTGCGAAACAGAATTAATTATTTCTTATATTAAATATTAGGGAAGCTTTGACCGATGCTCTGACAAACACCACACACTGAATAATCTGCAACTATCACATTAACTCGATTTTCTGGAACGAGGTACTATGGAGTATTACCAAGGATTTTTTTAAACTGATTTCAATGATTTCTCGGTACAGCGGATTATTTGTGCGTATTGCCCGAAAGTTATGAAATCAACATTTTATTTGTGACTTTAATATAAATAACATAGATATCTGTTTAATTTTTCAAATAATATCACAATATTAGAATTAAATTTACGTAGTTATGTGTTTTATATTCAATACTGAAATTTAGGTATAGTACAAAATTGATATCTCTTTTATAGTACTATCATTAATATTAAGGCTATTTCATGAATTAAATATAATAGTACAATTTGGATTTTTAATTATTAATTTAAAAACATTGTATATGGTAAAGGTATATTGGGTATTAATTTTGATGTTACGTAGAAATTTAACTATAAATAAAAAAACATTATATATGGTGAAAATATATTGAGCGTAAATTTTGTTGTAACATAGATATAAAAATTGTGTATTGGAAAGTATGGCATAATTTATAACAGAAAGACATTCGAATGAATATTATATATTAAAAATCACACATAATTCGTTCAATTAATCAAAATTATAATATGTTAGAACCTTACATATTATTATTACGTTATATTAAAAAAGAAACTGACAATTTTCTTTATTACGCTATACATTTAAATATTTGATTACCATCAAAACTTTCCCATAAATTAAATTTAATAAAATTACTTGTAATATTTACTATAAAATTAGAAAATTTGAATATGCTTAGTGGTATTTTGCGTGTAAATTTTGATGTAAGGAAAATATATGTAAATTTATAGGATGTAAACCACCAATATTATATAATTATATAGTTTGAAAATATAGTATATATAAAAAATGTCTTGCTAAACTAGTAAACAGTAGTATCGTAACTCTACGTTTTCAAATACCATTCAATAACTTGTAATTGTCATCATTTAAATAAAATTCAATTACACAAAATAGAGTTCATATACATATAAACTACTTACCATTGACTGTATGACACCCCAAAGAAGAATAATTAGCAAATTTAGATATGACTTAAATAATATTAAAACCAGGAACAAATTATACAGATTGATTATATATTTTATTTGTGACCTGTGTACGAAATTACTTATATATCACAATGATTTTTTCAATTAATATTTCAAAATTTGAATTATTATTAAGTATTTTTGTTTATAATTGCTCTACTTATATTTAGATAAATTTATTATTTATAAAATTAATTTCTTTTTGATTATACTATCGTAACTTAATAGTATTTTCATTAATTTAATTTCATTGTGTAGCTTCCAAGTTTAAGCCTATGTTTTAAAAAATTATAAATGTTTAACGATTTACAAGATGTCTATTTTGATCCTATATACATATAATATTATATCAATATACATATAAGGTAAACAAACAAAGATTTATTAACAATAACCTATCCGAAATAAACCATACATTGAAAATTTTGTAATTAAAATAAGACACAAACATGTAATTAATATATAAACATAACTCTCATGATTTTCCATAAATTAAATTAAATAATATTACTTGGAAAATTTACAATAAATTAAAAAAATTTGGATAAGCTTAATGATATTTTTGGAGTAAATTTAATGTTATGAATAAATATAGAAATTACAATAAAGTAAACAACTTAAAAGTAATTAATAGTATGCTTTAAAAATTTTATTTATAATAAAAGATTTCCTATTGAGCAGTAAAAACCGTTTCGTTTATCCAGTTTTCAATTTCTATTATATATTGTAATTTTCATAATTCATATATAATGCAATATCACAGTATAACGTTTAATACGTATAAACGACTTACTTAGGTCTTCACGACATCGCCACGATAAAAATTAGGAAATTAAGATATCAGTAAATCAATATTTTACCATGTTACTAATTATATACAATGATTATACATTTTATTTGTGACCCCGATATTAAATTATTTAAATTAGAAAATTTGAATATGCCTAATGGTATTTTGGGTGTAAATTTTGATGTTAGACAGATTTAAAAATTATGTATTGGAAAGTACGGCATATTTTATTACAGAAAGTAAACGGTAGTATCGTGATTCTAAAGTTCCAAATACCATTGTAACAAATACCATTTCATTCCTTGTAATTGTCATAATTAAAATAAAATTCAATTACACAAAATAGAATTCATATACATATAAACTACTTACCATCGACTGTATGACATCCCAAAGAATAATAATTAGGAAATTCAGATATGACTTAAATAATATTGAATCCAGGAGCAAATTATGTACATACATGGAATAAAATTACTAAAATATCAGTTTGATTTTTTCAATTAATATCACAATATTAAAATTATAATTACGTATTTTTATTTATTATTGCACTACTGAGATTTATGTAAAGTATAAAATACATTTCTTATAAAATAAACTGTCGCAACTATAAAATCTTTCGATAAATTATACTTAATTGTGTAGCTTCGAATTTTAAGTATACACTTTACAAAATTATAAATGTTTATTGATATATTAAGTGTTTATTTTGTTGTTAACTACATATAAATATAATTCAATATACATATTTGGTAAACTAACCTAACCTCAGGAGTAAACTTTAATGTAACGAATATGTATATAATTTTATATGAAGTAAACAATAAAAAATTAAAAAATAATAATGTTTTGAAATATAATATAAATTAAAAGATGTCCTATTGAGCAGTAAAAACTGTATCGTAAATCAGGGTTTTAAATTCTGTTATACATTGGAATTGTTGCAATTCAAATGAAATTCAATTACACAAAAAAGCCTTTTATACATATACAATACTTACCATATTCTGTATGACATTGCCACGAAAAAATAAGGAAATTAAGATATGACCTATGCAATATTAAACCCTTGTACAAATTGTATATATTGAATATTCATTTTATTTGACCCTTATATTAAAGTACTTAAATACATTAGTCGCGTGCGCGCTGATAAACATATGCGTATGTACGTAATATACATTTATTTGTAACCTTACTATTAAATTACTTAAGTATGTGTTTGATTTTTTTGAAATAATATCCCTATATAAAATTATGATTAGGTGTTATGTTTTATTATTGAAATACCGCAATTTATATATAGTATAAAATTGATTACTTTTATAAAGAACTATCGTTATTATAAAATATTTCCATAAATGAAATGTAATAGTATAACTTCGACTTTAAACCATAAATTTAAAACATTATATATGTTAACGATAAATTGGATGTATATTTTGATGTTACGTAGATAAAAATATATTTCAAAATACATATTAGGTAAACAAAGTAAGTTTGATAAATAATAATCTATAAGAAATAAACTATATTTAACAAGATGGTTTGTTTTAAATCAACCAACAATATCGTGAATCTAGTTTTCAACTTCTATTATACATTGGAATTGTTGTAATTAAATAATATTCAAACATTTAATTAAACGTTTATATATATATCTTAATATATATAAATTATGTGGCACAGTGTTTGTCCGCGATGGACTCCTAAACTACTTAACCGATTTTAACCAAATTTTGCACACCATGTGCAGGTTGATCCAACTTAAAAGATAGGATAGCTTAGTTTATATTTGTAGTCGCAATATTATTTTATTGCAAATTATTTTTTTACTATCCGATAGCCACTATTATTTATTAGCTCTAAGCGATTCCAACAGATGTCGATACCTATTGTTTGGATTGAGTAAGTATTCAATAGATGGCGCTGTGTTAAAAGTACAGACGTTTGATATTAGCTACAATTTAATAACATAACCACCACGTGTTGCTAAGGTTAAAGTATAGGACAAATTTATATTGTAGTAAACGTAATATAGTGAAATTTAATGTTTTTACTTTTTTAATTTTTGGTTTTTGCATAGTTGACCATTTTTTACTCAGACTGAAGTGTAAATTAAATTCATATTAGGGTGAGGACAATACAGTGAAATAATTTTTGCTTTTCATTTA
Source organism: Geopemphigus sp. TES_GeoC_2020 (assembly GCA_025469175.1). NCBI lineage: Eukaryota > Metazoa > Arthropoda > Insecta > Hemiptera > Aphididae > Geopemphigus > Geopemphigus sp. TES_GeoC_2020. The sequence continues at coordinate 7,267 of JAIPRN010004656.1, forward strand.
TTAGTGCTTCATTGTTCCAAATTCGTTAATTGAAATATAAACATGTAAGAATTATTTCAGTTATATTATTAAAATTGTTATGCATCAAATTACGAAGGCTCCAGGATCTAAATGAATCTGGTTATTTCTAACAGCATGTTTTCGATTTTTTTTCAATATTTCAATGTTTAAATTATTATTTTCAGTCAAATGCCACCGAAAAAATCTAACCTCAACAACGCACGGAGCAGAGAGGCACGACGCAAACGTGTTGAAAGAGCTCATCAGTCGGCAGAACAAATCGCAACAAGAAATGCAGCTCAAAGCATCAGAACAGCAGAGGGCCGAGCACAAGAATCTCAAGAACAGCGTGACGAACGTCAGTGGCTGAATATTATGAGAACAAAAGTGGCACGACAACAAAACGTAGCTGCAATGCGAGTACAAGAACGACAAAGGCAGCAAAGCAGCCACTCATTAACACGTGCATCATTTGTTCGTCTTGCTTTTGAATATGCACCAGATATTGACTATTCCGCGCATTCAAAAATTGCTATCGGTGCAATGGATAAGGTATGTCAATATTGCCAGGCATTCACATTTCAGAATGAAACACCCGGCATGTGCTGTGCATCAGGAAAAGTTGTCCTGTCACCTCTACCTACTCCGCCAGAACCTTTATTATCTCTTCTTGTTGGCGATTCAGATGATTCAAAATTATTTTTGCGTAAGATACGCAAATTTAATTCTTGTTTCCAAATGACGTTATTTGGGGCAACTAAAATTTGTGATCTCGCATCCGATGGACGTAATTTTGAAACTACATTCACAATACAAGATCAAGTGTACCATAAAATCGGGTCATTGATGCCAATGCCTGATCAGGATCTGAAATTTCTTCAAATTTATTTTATGGACAATTGCGAAAAGCGCGTAACAACTCGGTGCCAGTATAATTTTATTGAACAAGCAGAAGAAAGAGTAATTGTGATATTGCTGGAAAATTTTTTAGAAAATCAGAATCAACTGATTTAATTGATTAAAAGAGATTTCACCAACGATTGCAAAATGATAACTATCAAATCGTCATAAAAGCCGACAAAGTCCCATTAGGTGAAAATGCTGGCAGATTCAACGCTTCAACTCTTGATGAGGTTGCTGTTATTATGGTTGGTGATCCTGTTGACAAAAGAGCTATAAAGATTACACGGCGAGACAACACTGTTAGTACGATTTCGGATCTTCACCGTTCATATGACGCACTGCAATATCCATTAATATTTTGGCAAGGGCAAGATGAATATCACCTTGACATCAAACAGTGCGATCCAAATACCGATAAATTTGACTATTAACTATTTATTTTCTTACTGAATGTACGATTTTTAATTTATTTTATTTTCAGGTGCTCAAAGAGATAAGAAAGTTAGTGCAATGAACAATTACACACCCCGATTGATGATTAGACATAAATTGTGTTAAGTTTTTGTATATTATCATTAGGTTATATTTAAATAGACAATGAAAAATAAACTTTATTAAATTTCTTATTTACATATACCACTAGCATAGCTAACAAAACTATTCCATTAATTAAAATGAATAATATTACTAGGAATATTTACCATAAAATATAAAAAAATTTTAATATGTTTAATGATATTTTGGTTGCAAATTGTAGTTTTACAAAAAAATATAGAAATTTATAGAAAGTAAAATAACAAATATAATTAATTATAAAGTTTGAATATATAATATATATAAAAAGATGTCCTACTAAACAGTCAACAACAGTATCGTGGATCTTAGTTTTCAAATACTATTATACATTTTAAGTGACGTAAATAAAATAAATTCAATTACAGAAAGTAGAATCCATATACATATAAACTACTTACCATTGCCTGTATGACATCCCAATGAATAATAATTAGGAGATTCAGATATGAATTAAATATTAAATTCAGGAACAAATTATATAGATTGATTATACATTTTATTTGTGACCGGTGTACGAAACTACTTATATATCACTATGATTTTTTCAATTCATAACTCAAAATTAGAATTATAATTAGGTATTTTTGTTTATTATTGCACAACTTATATTTAAGTAAAGCATAAAATTAATTTCTTTTAGATAAAACTATCGCAACTATAAAGTATTTTCATTAATTTAATTTCATTGTGTAGCATCGAAATTTAAGCCTATGTTTTAAAAAATTATAAATGCTTAACGATAAATATATATATCAGATGTCTATTTTGATCCTATATACATATAATTTTATTTCAATATACATATTAAGTAAACAAACAAAGATTGATTAATTATAACCTATAAGAAATAAACCATATATTGGAATTGTTGTAAATAATGTATGACTCAAAACTGTAATTAAATGTTCATAAATATATAATCATAACTATGAAGACTATGCTATACATTAAATTTAATAATATTACTTGAAATATTTACCATAAAATGAAAAAATTTGGATACGCTTAATGATATTTTTGGAGTAAATTTAATGTAATGAATAAATATAGAAATTACAATAAAGTAAACAACTTAAAATTAATTATATTATGGTTTAAAAATATAATTTATATTAAAAGATATCCTATTTAGCAGTAAAAACCGTATCGTTTATCCAGTTTTCAATTTCTATTATTGTAATTTTTTTAATTCATATATAATGCAATTACACAGTATAGCCTATAATACGTATAAACTACTTACTTTGCTCTTTACGACATCGTTAAGTAATAAATAAGGAAATTATGATATCAGTAAAGCAATATTTTACCATTTTACTAATTATATACAATGATTATACATTTTATTTGTGACCCCAATATTAAATTATTTAAATACCTCCTTAATTTATTCAATTAATATTCTTATGAACGCGTTCACATTAATATTTATGTAATAAAAATAGACAACAAATACTTGAATTACACACATTATATTTATTAAGGTTCCCTGCGAATCAGAATTAATCATTTCTTATAATTAATATTAGGAATATTTGACCGATGCTCTAACAAACACCACACACTGGATACTCTGCAAATATCACACTGACTCGATTTTCTAGGATGAGGCACTATAGGCACTATATTACCAAGGATTTCTTGGTACAACGGATACTTTGTGCGTAATGACCGAAAGTTGTATAAAAGTTATGAAAGTAACATTATATTTGTGACTTTAATATAAATTACTTAGATGTCTGTTTGATTTTTCTATTAATATCACAATATTACAATTAAATTTACGTATTAGTGTGATTTATTTTCTATACAGATATTTAGGTATAGTATAAAATTGATATCTTTTTTATAGTACTATAATAAATATTAAAGCTATTTCATAAATTAAATTTAATAGTACAATTTGGATTTTTAATTATTAATTTAAAAACATTGTATATGGTAAAGGTATATTGGGTATTAATTTTGATGTTACGTAGAAATAAAAATTGTGTATTGGAAAGTATGGCATAATTTATAACAGAAAGACATACGAATGAATATTATGTACTATAAGTCACACAAAATTCGTTCAATTAATCAAAATTATAATATGTTAGAAATTTACATATTATTATTACATTATATTTAAATAGACAATAACAATTTTCTTTATTATATTATACATTTTAGTATAACATAACCATTAAAACTATTGCATTAATTAATTATAATAATATGACTAGGAATATTTCCCACGAATTGAATACATTTGAATATGCATAATGATAATTTGGTTGTACATTTTGATATAACGAAAATATATAGAAATTTATAAGATGTCAACCATCAAAAATAATCGATAATACAGTTTGAAAGTATATTGTATATAAAAACATGGGCTACTAAACAATAAACAACTGTATCGTGAATCTGATATTTAAAATACTATTATACGTTGTAATTGTCGTAATTAAAATAAAATTCAATTACAAAAAATAGAGTTCATATACATATAAATTACTTACTAAAGACTGTATGACGTCGCCATAAAAATAATATTAGTAAATTTAAAAGTGTCTTAAACATTATTAAGACTAGGTACAAATGAATTGCATTGATTATACATTTATTTGTGACTTTAATAATAAACTACTAAAATATCGGTTTGATTTTTTCAAATAATATCCCTATAGAAAATTAAAATTACGTATTATGATTTTTTCTTAAAATACTGAGGGTCATATATAGTATAAAATTTGTTTCTTTTAGAATGAACTATCAATAATATTATAGCTTTTTTATATATTAAATTTAAGTGTATAACTTCGAATTATAATTCCTTCAATTAATTAAATTGATAATGCCTTAAGAATTTATTGATTATTATTATTACGTTATATTAAAATAGATCATGAAAAATGAGCTAATATTAATTACACATTTACGTAGACAACTAATATAATTATAAAAATTATTCCATAAATTAAATTTAATAATATTACTTGAAATATTTACCATAAATTTAGAAAATTTGAATATGCTTAATGGAATTTTGGGTGTAAATTTTGATGTTAGGATAATATATAGAAATTTTAAGGATGTAAACCACCAAGAATAATTGAAGATAAAGTGTGAAAGTATATTGCATATAAAAACATGGCCAACTAAACAGTAAACAACAGTATCAGTTATATAAAAGTAGAATATTTAAAATACTATTATACATTGTAATTGTGGAAATTAAAATATTATTCAATAAAACAAAATAAAGTCCATATACATATGCACTACTTACGTTCTTCTGTATGACATTACCATGAAAAAAAATTAGGAAATTCAGATATGTTATAAACGATATTTTATCGAGGTACAAATTGTATACATTCATATTATATTTTATTTGTGACCGGAGTATTAAATTATTTAAATACCACTTTGATTCACACTAATTTAAACGAAATTCAATTACACAAAATAGCTTTTTATACATATAAACTACTTACTATATACTGTATGACATTGCCACGAAAAAAATTAGGAAATTAAGATATGACTTAAGCAATATTAAACTCATATATTGCTTATATTCGTTGAATATACATTTTAGTTTTGACTCTTATATTAAATTACTTAAATACATCTTTGATTTTTTCAATTAATATTGTTATAGATGTATCTACAATAAAAATATTTAAAGAAAATAGAAAACAAATAGTTGAATTAACACACATTATATTTATTAAACATTCACCGCGAAACAGAATTAATTATTTCTTATATAAATATTAGGGAAGGTTTAACTGAAGCTTTAACAAACAAAACACACAATCAATACTCTTCAAATATTACACTGACACCATTATCCGGAACGAAGAAATATCGAGAATTTCCAAGGAATTCTTGGTACTGATTTTACTGTGTAAGGTTCAATATCATCCGGGGCTCCTTTCATTAGCCCGAGATAAGTTCTGTATCGATAGTCATACCGACCTATTAAATACAGAACTAGTCAGTCTCGTTTTGTGTGTCATCCACGATCGAGGAGGCAGTGTGAATATTATATTTCATCCGGTTTCTTTTGTAATTAATCTGTTTTCTCGTGGAAGTTTATTTATAGTAAAGATGGAGTAAATTCATCAACCATCGTTTTCCGAGACGGAGACTGTGACCAGCAGGCTTTCAGTGGACAGGTCGGTACCAATGTTGGTATGGTGTCTGTAATATATAACTTTTTTTCCCTTCCAAGTTTTGTTCTAGCCGGTGAAATTATAAAAACTTCCAAATATACATATACATATCTCGATATTCCATTGTTAATTTGCTTTATTTTCTCCCTTATTTCAATTTTAACGAAAATAATAAAATCTCGTCGGCTTCGATCCCTGGATATCGGCCACAATTTGGTAACCCGTGTCCCATGGCAGATCGTTATACGATGCTCCTCCGGTGAACCCGGAGCGAGACGTCACAACTGATTTCATGGTACAGCGGATTGTTTGTAAATAATGCCAGATAGCGTCTCGTTTTACAATAATTTCTATCAAATAAGACATAATTATAATCTAATCCCTATAATAATGTCCACAACAATATCCCAATATTAAAATTATAATAACGTATTATTGTTTGTTATTGCATATTCAGATTTAGGTATAGTATAATATTTATATCTTTTAGATACAACTGTCATTATTTTTAAAGCTATTTTATAAATTAAAATTTATATTATGACATCGAATTTTGAATATAAAAAATAAATATAAATATTTATATAAATAAAATAGAAAAAAAAATATAATTAAATATATAAACATGAATGGTATTCGTATATATTGGGTGTAAATTGTGATGTTACATAGATATAAAAATAGAATATTGGAAAGTATGGCATATTTTATTACACAAAGGCATACCGAATAAATATTATATATTACTTTTCACACATAATTTGTTTAAATAATTAAAATGAAATTGCGTTAAGCCTTTGTATATTATCATTAGGATATACTTAAATAGACAATAAAATATGAGATTTAATAAAATACACTTTTACATAGACAACTAACATAACTATCAAAACTACACAATAAATTTAATTTAATAATATTACTTGGAATTATATACATAAATTTAGAAAATTTAAACATGCTTCATGGTAT
>JAIPRN010004657.1:0-13883 GCA_025469175.1 Geopemphigus sp. TES_GeoC_2020
GTACGTTTGTTGTTCCATTTCGATAAAGAACCAAAAAAAAAAAAAAAAACAAAACGCCGAAACGATCAATCGAATCAAAATCTAAAACCACGCGACGGCAATCGAGAAAATAGGCTCGGCCGAGTTCGAACGTTTTTCGAAATTAAATTCGTTTCCCTTTAAACACTTTGGGCAGGCGCGTGCGCGACATTCGACGATTGACAACGGTTACGGCGTATTCGTTTTTGCTCGTCAACAACTAGCCGGTCGCGCAATTCGCGGATATTACGTCGGCGGAGTGAGCGCGCAATCGAAATTAAAACGACACGTCGGGTGGGGGGGTTTAAAACGGAGAACGACTCGGTCGTTCGCAAATACGTATATATATATATATATATTTATTTTACCCGAGTTCGCTTCGAGACGAAAATAACGGTAATCGAACGGCGGATTAATTTTTTTTCTACCCGCGTTAATCATTTTTCTTCTATACCCTCCTAGCCATTGCCATCGTTTCTATTCAGGGTCGGGTCACCCTCTAGTGCTCGGCGCATTCACTTCACACGCTCTTCCACCACGTCTTTTATATATCCCCCCCCACACACACACACACACACAAACGGTTTTCATTTCGTTCTCACGTATTACGTACGCTTCATCACGTGTATACGTTTAAACGCGTACACGTCTATGTCCGATCACGTACAAACGCCCGTTTAAATTGTCGTTCGAGTGTCGCGTCGTCTATTCAAAAACCGCGTTACGGCGTTTTTATGTAAATCGAATTTACGAAAAATACCCTTTTACCCGAGTTCGTTCGTGGGAGGGCGGGCCGAATTATTTTGCCGCGTCCATATTCGACGACGATCGGACCGGCGAATTCGACCGATGTATTCGGTTAAGACGAAAACGTCGTCGTTTACAGGGGGGCGATTGTTAGTAATAACGTTCAAACACGGTAACGGTTGTACGCGTTTTATTGTTTTCGTCTATTCGTCGTCCGTCAGTCACGCCGTACACGAAAAATTCGCGGAAAACGAATCGGCACAATCGTTTCTCACTCTTCCAAATACGACGCGTATCGTTACTTATTGAACGGTCGATGTTGCCGACAACGACACGGTAGTAGCGACGTTTTTAGGGCGGAAATGCCGACGACGAGCGGCCGTTGTCGAAAATTCGCTGTTAAATTACGTTCGCGTCGTGTGTAATAGATATTTCGCCCCAAAATACGTTTACGCGACACCAACGAACGTACTCGAGCGTATTCGCCATCAGAATACTTTCCAGAACCGCGTACGTGCAATTATAATGTACGACGACGACGTGACGAACGCGGGCGGACGAACGACGGAGATCGCCGCAACCGCGTCGAACGTTACGCTTGGCGCCATCTACGAGTCCCCGGGTACGTACGCCGTGCTTATGTCGTTCGCGCACGACGTGGCCGTCGTCGGCCGCGAAATTCGGCGCACAGATGTCGCACGCCGTTCCGTGTCGAAAGCTCGTTCGTGGCTGCGGTGGTAAACGCTCTCGGGAACGACGGCGCGCATATTTTTTGTTCTCGGGCCCACGGGGGCTCGTTTAGACGAGGCGTTTCGGACGGAGAAAACGAATCCGCTCGACCGTTCCGATTTAAAAAAAAAAAAATAAGAAAACCGTTCACCGATAAATCTTCCAAACAACTACGGGATATTTATCCTGTACCCGGACGGACAACACGCTAAGGTGAAAAATGTCCGAAATTACCACGGTGGGTAGGGGGATACGGGGTAAATGCCGACGAATTTATATCGGCGTGGGCAATTTCGTAATTTCGAAAACCGTCTTCGCCGTTCTCTAGGGACGGTACGACGAAACGCGGTCCTATCGATTTTTACAAAACTAAAATCGGACCAGCCGAATCGCCACGCCGTTGTCGGAGAGATGGTCGGCGAATTGTGGTTTAGCGATTGAGGTACACGTGCCTCGGCGAAAATGTTACGGTCTGTCCGATTTATCGTCGGCAAATTATCTCGCGTTAATTTTACTACGAAAAGAAATACGTTACGTAATACATTTGCGTTTCGTATATACACGACGACGAAATAAACACGACGCGATTTTTCGCTCCATTGCGAATCGGATAAAGTCGCGTATACGAACGCGCGATTCGCCGCAAACGTCGGTTCGTACGCGTATTCGATATTTGTATAAAGCGTACATTTTCATTTTAGCCGGTGATGGTAAACGACGGTATTTTAAAAGGCGTCGAAATGCCGAACGTGTAATTTTGATCGTTTAGGACTTTCTCGAGCGAAGAGTGTACAATAATTGACGCACCGATAATAACGCGTGCGCGAAATTTACGTATTGTATATACTACACTCGCGCGTATAATTTGTCAAAGCGCCGTTCTTTTTTGATTTTCGTTCGAAACGCAATTACAAATATACTTACTTTGATCCCGTAGAGCCAAATTGAAAAAAATATTAATCGTATTGTACCACGTTTGCTTAGTTTATACGTGTTTATACTAAGAAAAATCTCGTAAATTCAAAATTGCGATACGCGAAAATAAATTAATCCGTCTCTTTACGATCGCGTCGTTATACGAGCGGTTTTAATTAAAATATTAACGTTTAATAAACAAATTCCGTCTCCGTTTCGCTAAATCCGAAAACAAAAGGACGTTATGGTAAACGCTCCGATATCTGTTAATTATTTCCGAAATTACGTATTTTTACACGTCACTTTAAAAAAAAAAAAAATAAAGAAAACGACATAATTAAAAAGGTCCGTCCGTCACCAACCGTTACGACGATCCATTAACCGTTTATACGTTACCGACAACGTTGGCTTTTGAACATTAATTTTGTAACGTCTATCGTATGCCCGATTTCGTTTCGCGCTTTCCGGTATTTCTCTTCGTCTATAACCTATTTACTCCGCGGATAATATCGTTCATTTATCGTTTACCCGTTAACGATTTATTTACGAATGTTTCGTATTCGTCGAATAGGGTTGGATAACCGAAAATTTCGTCGTTCACTATTCAATTTGTACATAAAGCTTCCGCGGTGTTTTTTTTTTTTTTTTGATAAAGCATTAAAGCGCGTCACGCGATTTGTACGTAACGCCATTACGAAATGCGTTCGGCTCTACAATTCGTGTTGGAAAATCGCTTCGCCCCTGTATCCCACGCCGCGCCCTATTCAATCCGAGGTTACGCCGTTAAAAAATAAAAATTCGTCTACCCTTTAATCGTCCGGAATTTGTGCCGGAATAATGAGAGACGTTCGAGATGGACGGAATCAATATCCGAACGACTTTTACGTTCATCCGTCCACGGTTTCGCCGAAAATACATAAAATCCGTTTGTGTTGTTTTTTTATATTCCTCGAAGCTCCGGTTACGCCGTTGTAAATTATTATCGTTACGTTCTTCGTAGTGCGCGGCGCTACCGTACATAAATAAATACGCCGCCGCCGTATTTATTGTACCGATCGTAAAGCCGACGATGGTATTTATGCGAGGACTTCGGTGATCCGAAACGTTTCCGACTGGAAATTGACTTTATACGCGGACGCGCCGCGCCGTTTACTAAAAGCACGACGTCCCGGACGGACGACGAGTAAAATGTACGAATAAAATATGTAACGATTCCGTCGTCGAAACGACGAAGACACGTCTCCGTCGCGCTTATCTTATAATTCGTCCGATCGTATTTATATTACGCGACGAGTCAATTTTTAAATGGCTTTTAAGCCGTCGGTAATATCGATCCGAGCAGCGCTTGTACGGGTCATCGAGGTCCCGCGCGCCGTTTTCGTCGTACCGGTGAATCGTTTATCTAAATCTATATATATATATACGTCGTACCGATGATATCCGTTGTTTTTCCGCAAACGCGTTCACCGATTCCTCGACATCTAGAAAACGGACGGGGCTGGCGGCACGCAATTCGATTCTCTCCGCTTATCGACGGACCATCCGCTCCCCGTTATATTTATGGGCGTCGCGCGCGCGCCGCAATAACTCACCCGTCGCCGATTCACTATTTCCCCGTTGAAAGTTACTTTCGCAGTTCGCCACGATTAAGTCGCTTCGTTTGACGCCACCAACTCGTCCCGTCTGTGTTTACACGCGCTTCCGCCGTCCAATCCGCCCCGAAAGTTTATTATGCCGGTTGTTTAATCGTCGTACGAATCACCGGCGTTATCGACGTATTTTCGTCGTACACGTACGCAACTGTACACACACGGCCGTGTACAAATAGATAGATCCCGAAATGACGTTCGAATTGTGTCCGTTCGGGTTTCGATCGATTTAACGCGTTAAATATATACGGACGCAAAGTTTTTCGTCGTAAATCAACGTACACATATATATATATATATGTCCGTGGTAAACGCGGGAAACAAGTTATAGCTTATAAGAAAACCGAAGAATATAAAACCGTCGTCTGTCGCCCGTCAGAGTAGCGTTCGGGCGCGGGTTATTAAAAAAGAAGTTTTCTCGTCCCGGGGTTTTTTTCGAAAACGTCAAAAGGGCTACACGCGCGGGTGGTAAGGGTGTGGTCACATCCGTTCGAACGGACGGTAACGCATATATATATATATAATATCGCGACAAATTATTCGTACGTTCTGGCGGACGTGTATTCGTATTGACTCGGTTCCGGAATACACGCGCGCGTTGATTCGTTTAAGACACGTCCTCTTCCCCGTCCCGAATAATAATTATGTTACGTCGTGTTTTGTACGGAACACGATCGGACGGATAGCAACAAAAGGAAATAGGGGAAATCATTTTACGGCAATAATACGTTCGTACACAAGTTTCCAAATTGGCTTTCGAGGTTTGACGGAAATTACATTTCCGTGAAAACTCTTTGGCGACTTTTCTTATTTGGGCGTAGACAATTAAAAGTTTAAGTCGAACTCGATAAAAGTCTATATATATATATATATATAAAGTGAAGAAACCTTAAATCCGCCGCGTTTTGAAACGATTGGTTTTTCTTCGCCCGCGAAAAAAGCGTGTATATTACTTTTTTAATTAATTATTAATAACTCGCGCCCGTATTAATTATCGTATTTGTATTCGAAAACGTCCAATTAAAATGATATTCGAAACGTAACGTAGACGCCCGGAGGCTTCCGTATATTATTCCGTTTTGAAGAAAACCGTTCCTAATTATACGTAATAAACGCGTAATTAATTTCGTACCGTCGGTTTGTTCGTACACAACGGACGGATACTCGTTTTTGTAAACAATACCGTACGTCGTTCTCGGCCTTAAATATCCGAATCGATTTCCGTCGCGTTACGCCGATTGAGGGGAAGAAGGTATTTGCGCCTCGATTGTCCGTTTGTTCACGAAATCCGGCTAAACGGACTATTGGCTTTTGTTTTTTAAGCGGCGCTTGTAACGAAACCATTATTTAGAAACCATAGGCGCACAATCGTAGCGGTCAACGCGCGCGTTATGTTTGTTTTCGGGACGGTACGTTCGTGTTAGGGGAAAATATCGATTATCGTAATTATTTTTGCGCCGGTCCCAGGGTGAATTGGAAAACCGCGCCCGATTATAAATGGACGAACGTAATTTGTTTATAAGTCGGCACTAACGACCAGTAATCTCGTCGGCGTTAATTATTCGCCGATTTTGATTATCGGTGACGGTCTAAGATCGGCGGTTGTGTAGGCGGTGTACTACGGTTTGCCGCGGGTCATTGATCGCCGTATCGGATCCACAAGCGTCGTATGGCGATTTCTATTCTTAGCGTTTCTACGGGGAACGTAGTGAATACTAGATGGTCGACCGACTGCTATACAACGCCGCTCCTCTTATTATTATTTATTTTATACGACAATCTGGTTTTATTGCGCGCTCCTCTAATGGTTAACAATGGCTTGGAAAATAGGTATGCCCATTTGAATTACAGATCTCTTCGGTTTTTACGTTTATTTTTTCTCTACTACGCTTCGCGTAAAAAAACTTATCAAAACTACCCTTCGCCCGCGAATAATGGAACGTAGCGGCGTTGTTTCGTTAAGACGGCGTAAAAAATAAGACACGAAGTATCCGCCATAAAATGGCGTACGATCAACCGTTCAATTTCGAAACGATTCTGGGCGAAGCGCCGCCGTTTTTATTCAAACGTTTCGTTTTTGGTAATTTTTTCCACTTTCTCCGTAAAAATACCGAACAATTGCAATAACTGTATCGTAGGGATACAACTGACGTGTTAAGTTTATTTTCGAACTTTCCGCCTCAAAACTCGTTGCTCAAAATGAAAAAAATTACTTCATTGTAAAATACGTCGCCTTATTCAATAGTTTTATTTTTTAGGTCGTTATGTCTCTTGAATACATTTCACCCGGGGCGATGTTTTCGGTTTTCCCTTGTTACAAAACAATCTTATCTTTACGTTTTTATGAGATTAAATCCGAACTAATAAACGTTCGTTTTCCGCTTCGTATTTAAATTCGAGTACAATACTTAATAGTTAGTAGCGTTGTTAATTAGTTAAGCGCGGCGATTTTCGAAATTGCGTTGATAAGAAATTCGTTTCGATTTTTTTAATAGCAAATATTTGTTTGTCTCGTACATATGTTGTTAACAATTAAAGTCATTAACAAAGTGTTTCCCTTATACGTAAGCGTCTAATTTTCAAATTCATTTGAGTTACGCGTACGTCACGAGCGCACGCGACTTTATATGGATTTCAAGTAATTAAGAAACATTCCCTAGTTTTAAATTTATATTTAGGGGGTTTTTAACGTTTCTTTCCCGTGTAGTACGTAACTATAAAACGCGACAGATACATTATATAGATTTGTTGGGTTTTCGCTTGAAAGTTAAGAGGGTATAGAATTGAGGCGGGGTAGTGTCACTTTTCTTGTGTTAAACGTCAAAACTGTCTGACTCACTGTCATGGAAAAGAAATCAGACAAAGAGTTTTCGTGACGGAAGAAACTTAAAAGTTCAATTACTGAGAGGTTGAAGTGAGAAATATATACGATAGCGAACAATTTGAACTTTGTACTCGACAATCTAATCAAACTTTCGGTACACTCGTCTCAATCAAAATGAGCGTAGATAATATTGCTCATAAAACACATTACGAGAATGTTAATAGTTTTTGCAATACGGGCGGTACGCTGTATTCAATATATACGATTATATGGTGTAAACTATAATTTTACGTTAGTATGTTTAATTATTTCGCGCGTTCTCGATTCCTTAAACATACTTTTGTTTAAAATTTCCCGATACATTTTTTTATCGGAGGCAAAATGTATCCCGAATAAAAATTACGGCGGAACGCGTGACGTTGGATATTGCGATTTGTAAACTAAGGACAAACCGTCGAAATTTAAACTCGAGATAGTATTCCGTAGCAACACTCAATAAATATCGACATTTTGTTCGTGATGTTTTTGATTTTCGAAAAATGACGTAAGCGCTTAGGTAATCGGATAATGTAGTTTTTCTCAAATTCGTTTTGGTTGTACGACGGTGCATTATTACACGCACAACGCCGACTTTGTTCGCGTCGAGCGTTGAACATTCGGTGCTCGTAAATCTTTATACTTAACGGTACGTTTTCATATATTCAGCGCGTTCGTCCGTGTTTTCGAAATAAGGTAACTTTTATCCGTCGAATTTATATTAGTTTTCACGGCCTCTTTAAAGTTGTTACATTCATTAAAAACTCCACTGTTTTAAATACGTTATTTTTAATTTTGAACAAATATTTAACAATGAACTCGTTTTTTGATAAGATAAATCCATTGTTTGTTTGATTTCGAGATACGTTTTTCTTAAGTTTTTTCGTTTGTTCATAAGCTATTGTTTTTTTAACGATCGCAATAATTTTTCTTTCGGCGAATAAGTGAAAAAAACGTACACAACGCTTCATTGTAGGTTCTATTGGCTAGAGCGAAGAATATTATTAACGGGAAACAATTTTCCAAAACAGTGTACATATATATATATATATATATATATATACGCGTGCAAAATTAAAAACCACGTAAATAATAGTGGAGAATATAAAATTATTGTTAGAAATTGACGTAATTGATGACGAAAATTCTAAAATATTTAGCTTCTGTTGTCGCGGAAATCGATTTTCGAAATCTCGATCGTGTTAAAACTGATTTTGTGTCTAGCTTTTGGGTCTAAATCGTAGCGCGATAACATTACGAAATCCTTTCGAATTAGTCGAAATATTTTGCCGGTTTTCACGCACGTACCGAAAATTGCCCCTCCAGCGTATCATAGAACAAGCGCCTTGCCGACTAAGTGTGAAACGTCTTTGAGACGGCAATTGATAAACGTAATTTATCGCAATAGACGTCCACAGTAGCTTCCGTTGTTTATTACGGTTTTTTTTTCCGAGTACTACATTTCCATTTCGTTCTCGTCCAACGTTTACAAATCGTCCTGTTAACGGGTTGAAAACGTCGTGCGAACACACAACTCTGTACGTGTATTTCACCAGCGGCACATCCCACAGGGAATGTGACGGTCTGTGGTTGCTTGCGGTGGCCGATGGTGGTGGCGGCGGCGGGTGGAGGAGACAGTGGTAAATTTCGTACCGCCGAATCGATGTCGAAACTCGTTTTGCGGCAAACAATGTGGGAATTCCGTTAAATCACATTAGATGACGAACGCGGTTGTCAAATGTTATTGGGAGAGGAGTGAGAGGGGGGTGAGAGTGTGGTGCCGAGGTGTTTGGGACGTTATTCGCGTATTTTTGACGCGGCGTAATATAATAGGAAAACGTTTTTGACGGGACGCGCGCGGATGGTAAATATACGACGGGCGTGTTAAATACGACGAAAACGTGTCGTGTCGGCGAAACGCGGTTTTCCATTTCCATTTCGTCGGTTTAAACACGGACGAGATAACGATATTATATAATCGCGCCGTTTTTGTTATCGTTCCGTTTCGCCGTCGCGCGTGTGTGAAACATGTTTCGTCCACGCCCGATTCGCCGTCGTTAACGTCGTTAAGATTACGCCTCGTCCGAATACGTTCGATGGACGTCGCGTATCCGCGCGCCATCGACGTGTCCCCGTCGCTCTCCGGTCTCGTATTGATTAGCGCGTCCGGGATAGCAAGAGCGGCCGTCGTCGGGGACGTTTCCGCGTGAAAAATGACGGGTCGTCCGAGGGTTTTGCCGGACTTTCCAACGATGACGTATCGTACACAACGTTCTTACGTTGTTGACTTCTAATCTCGGTGTACGTACTTATCAAAGGCCGAACTACGAGTTCGTTTAATGACGTCGGGCCCGTTGGTCGGCGCGCCTTTACAACGACGACGCGATTACCCCGAAATCTCTTTTGTTTCCGTTCAATGCGCGCGTTTCATTAACGTCGCGGCAATTAGGTCGCGCGCGATTTCGTCGTATTCGCCCGACTATTTTACGGGAGTTTTCGAATACGCGGTTTTATTCGGGTTTAAACGTACATCGGGGCGGTTATGTCCGTTCGTCCGTACACGCGCCGCCAGTTGTTTCGTTCGATCGAAAATGATTTTACTCATTATTATCGTCACAATTCGTTCTCTCTATGAACGATTGTAACATTCGACCGTCAATTTATCAACCGTTAACATCAACGGGTGCACATTTCGTTCGGGGGTCCTACGTGTTTTCCGATTTCGAAAATACGTTAATATCCTATCCGTCAGGATCGGTGTTTAGCGTACACGTTCGTCCGTCATTCGTGTCCGCGACAAACGTCCGACACTGTTTTACGGGCGATACTCATTTTGTTGTACGATAACGTTAGAAATGTATAATAATCGTTCGTCAGTAGAGTATTTCGTCGTTATTTTCCGTTCAATTTATCGTCACCGTTAAACGTTCGAATCGAACAATTTAAATGTCGTTTTAGTGACAATTAATTTCGTTTTGTCGTTTCAGCAATCGTCGTATGGAGGCTCTCCGTCGCCAGATCTAATGTTGAAAGAAGGAAATCTACGACGGGTAAGTGTTTATAAAGCGTATGTATATATATATATATATATTGTATCGATGTAGAATTATAGGATATGATCGGAATAGTCGTACACGAGAACGTTGGAAATTCTTTCTTTTTCCTTACTGGAATAGCATAAATATCCGGTTTTATACCCCGAATGTGATTTATTGCTCTATATTATCTTCCGGACAGAGACCCAATGGTTTGGAAATATGGTATTTACGATTAATTTGGAAATAAAAAAAAATATATATATATATACTCTATATCCAGGATTTTGTTTTGTTCCAATATAGGTATGTGTGTGCGTGTATTTTCAACCACTACGAATATAATATTGAAACGTCTTTTATTGGGAAGAAATTGTTTGTAAAAATTACATTTTCGAGCGTGGTAGTCATTCTCGAATTGGCGGTATTTATTTTTTATACTGTCCAGATACCATCCCCGAGGAATTCGAAAATGTTCGCATAAACCGCATCATGTTTCGAAATTTAATAATTGTTTTTCCGTTTCGTAATATTGTACCATATTATAGTAAACTTTTATTATATTTATTTGGGATTAAAACGTTCGAAAATAGTTGCGTTCTTGTGTAGAGGCCGCAAAACGTTTCAACGGCGTTTCCGAGACGATAGAATTACGTTATATTATTAAAGTTTCTTAATTTAATAATCGTGTTTCGTAAACGTATCGCTAGAGCAAAAATCGTAAACGTTATTTCATTGTCGAATCGAAAATACGTCTAGCGAATTAATATCGTATTAAAACGTAACCAGAACAGTAACTTTTTTACGTATATAATACTTTTGTTTCGGTATTTTCGACTTTAAATTCCATAAATATGTTCGTCGTTTCGAATATATATGTATATATAACGTTTCCGTATTTTACGTTATACACAAACAACGAAAGTAGCGTGTAACGGAATCTGGAATTTGTGCGGGGTACTATCTTTCGACGACGGCGAATTAAATACGATTATTTCGACAATTTCGAGGTCATCCGATTAATGACGGTTAATGAAAACTACTTTATAGTGAAAGAGAAATTCAACGCGAATACGTGTCTAGTAATTGAAAACGATTTACGATCGATTTCTGTAAACTTTCGAACTACTTACGTATTAATAATAATAATTTTCCGTTCGTGTCGATTTATCGTGTATATATATATATATATATATATAAATGTCGGAAGTTTTTTCGTCGTTTGTGCGCGTTTGTGTACGTTTTGTCCGTACAACGAAATCGCTCCGAATTTTCGAATATTTAAACGTTTCGTTATAAATAAAACATGGTTTTTGACGAACAACTTTTGATACCACTCGTGCTCTATACATTATATTATGCGCAGTCCCTGTTTTGGTCACTGACAGTCGGTTACTTTTGAACTTTTGAGCATTTATTGCGCTCGGCGTAAATCGCGTCCGTTGATTTACGTTTAGCGAAATTTTTCACAAATTTAAATAATAGCCCCCTAACCCCCCCGCGGTCACGGTATACGTTTCGGTATTATATAAATCATTACGTCCGTAACAATGTAGATTTATCGTACGCGAATTGTATGCGCTTCGTAACGCGGTAAGTACGTTAAAAGAATAATTTAAAAGCGGAACGACGATACCCCGGCGCTGGCGAATGTAATATATCGCGTTTCGCGTATAGCGTTCTCACCGCGTCGGCAAGCCAAACGTTTAATTCGGTTTTACGGCGGTTAGTTTTAATGCGTCGCGCGGAAACGTGTCGACGTCCGATCGAATCTGTTCAGTGCACGCGGCCATGCCTCCCCCGTCCCGTCCCGCCCACTCCACACATATTCGGTTTCTGTCGCCCGTTAACACGAATGGAAATACCGTTACACAATTCGAGTTGCGGAGCAATAGGTTTTCGACGTTGATTCCGGGCGCCTTTTTTCGCTTCTTTAGCGCGTGGCCGTAACGTCTGGTCTTCTTGCAGATGTGACAGCTCCAGCGTATAATTTGTTATTATAATGAGCATCCTCCGTGGAATATTTAAAGCGGTAAATTTTACCCCTCTTCGTGTATACCATTGAAAGCCCGTAGTATTATGCACCCGCACACGCACATAATCAGCATTCGGTTTTATGCGAAATGCCCCCTGTTATGTGTTACACGAGCCCGACAGACCGTCGGGCTATCGATCGGTTTACTACCGATTCGCGGCCGAAACTCGCGTTGCTCGTACGAACGACGTCGTATAAAAAGCGGTAACGGTGCCATTTTACACGGGGACGGGGCACCGGTCCGTCATTGTCGCGCGCGGTACGTAAGTGGAAAAGCGAAATTTGCCGACGATAAAAAACCGATCGTCCGGCAGTGCCGTCGAAACGTATTATCTGGCGTAAAAAGGTCGGCCGATTGTCGTGGCGCAAAGATGTACGGGAACGCGAAATTCGCGGGCCCGCCTGTATCGCGAGTGTACGGAGATAATATAACGTACGCGTCGTATTATCGGCCGAGTAAATTTAATATTTCGCGCCGCCGCCCGTCGACGTACGGGACGGTTTTTATTGTACGACGCGCGTAATCCCGCGGACTAGTCCAAGCTATATATATATACTTACGTTTTTGTTTATCACCGATTTCCAGTAGTACCTTTCAATAATAACGATAATACTATACGCGTTTTCTCTTCATAACGCGCGAATTAGCCGCGCGTACGTTTCCGAAACAATTAGTTCGCGTAACTTTCTCCGAAATCGTAAACCGATACGGTTTCAACGGATACACGACCGTACCAATAATTCTGTTCGATTAATCGCGTAATCCGATTTCGGGTTGAACGGCGATAATAATAATTCATTATCGTAACGCCGCCTAGGCGCGTACACGGCGCGTTCGTTCGCGGAAACACAATTTATCCGGGAGACGACGGCCGCCGGTCATTGGTCGACGAGCGAATTCCGCGCGGACGGACGATTTCGCGTTTTTCTACGAATTATGATCGTTCTTTGTGTTTAATTACGGGACGAATTACGAAGAACGCGTGGCATCAGAGGGGCCCGGGACGTCAATGAAAAGGGTTTCGTCAGTTCGGACGGTCTACGAGAGTGATTTATTACCGGGCTTGTGGATGGCGGTGTAGGGGGACGAATAAAACGATAGTTTATATATCCGGCGTGCCGGACGGACTTCTCGATATTTATACGTTCTTGTTTTCCGTCGCTACCGTCGTCTCGTTACCGGTACGTTTTCGTCGACCGCGACGGTATTTATGAAGTCCGGTAATTATTGTCGAAATGAACTCCTCGACGGACGAAAATCGATTTCTATTCATTTAGAAACGACTAGCGTATCATCGGTCCATCGGCAACCGTAGTGGGAGATGTGTGGAAACTCTTTTCGTATTGAGAATTCGACTTTTCTCGTTTTTCTTTCACCGTTCCGTTCACAGGAATAAATAGTTACCGTTTTATTTTTGCACCCGTCGAGGACACCGCCCGCGTATCTCTTTTCATCGACGTTATAGTTTTTCGATATTTTTTTCGTAATACCGACCAGTGGTGTACTATCAAAGGGGGGAAGGGGGTGAGTATAACCCCCCCTCCGGAAATTTTCGGAAAAATTAATTTCTTACGAGACGTATATTTTTAGTCGATAATAACGAAAAACTAAAATATTGTTAAATTTCGATACACGTTATAAAATAACGTGTTCGTTAAAAATGAATATGCTATTAAAGTTTATAATGTGTCTTGTTTCGTTAGGGTCATTCGATTTATTTATTAAAAAATTACCCCCTCCCGAAATTTAGGTCTAAGTACGCCACTGATACCAATCACGTTGTTTAATACACACACACACACACACATTCACTGTATTGGATATTTGGATTGATTAAAAAACGAACTATTTCTTTTATTTTGTTACCGTTTTTTTTTCGAAAATTCGCCTAATT
>JAIPRN010004658.1:0-13881 GCA_025469175.1 Geopemphigus sp. TES_GeoC_2020
CGCTTACCTTTGACGATAGAAATCACTAAAAATGATATTTTAACCATATTTCAGGTTAAATTGACTCGTTCGATGAACTTCTGTTTTGATCTTAGATGGGCTGTGTTGTCATTGTGCGTGCATTGCGTTCATTTTCAAACAAGTGTGTGTGTTTCAAATTGCGAATTCTTAACGCGTTTTATTTTCACCGCCTATAAAATCAAGTAAAATGGCGTATCATTCAAGACGCGTATAAAACATCGTTATATAAATATATATATATATATATAAAGGGACAACGTTGTACGTTTCTAATTGTGAAATTCAGAAACTACACTACGAATTTCTATAGAATTTTCATAGATGGATTACTTACGATATTTCTAGTATTTAAAGCTATTCGTCCGAATGACAAATCCCGAAAATGGTACTTTGTGTCTACGTGCCGGGTTCCATTGTCCCGAAGTAACGTCCACTGACGTACTGGGGCAGTGGGTGTATTACCGATTTTACGTGCCGGATTCCATAACGATTGAAATAAGAAGTGACGAATATTCCTAAGAAAAAACATTTAAAAAAAAGCGAAATTTCTTTTAGAGAAATTGTTATATTTCGTACGCGAGACGGAGTTAATGAAAAACAGTTACTGAACCAAAACGTACACTACATTGGTTGCGCAACGAAAAGTTTACGCTTGTCCAAATGTGTAATTCACGCAAACCGGCTGTGCCAGTGATTTATAATTAAGGTTGAATACCTAAACGGTTAAAACGAATCGCCGGAATATGGAGAGAAGAACGTTTACGAATTTTTTTTTGATTCGGACGAATCGTCGTTCGTTCAAATGACTCTTGCGCTCATAATAACGTTATGTCCGACTAAATACAGACCGTATAAACTCCGCGCGTTACGATACGCGTATACATCGAGATCCTAGTGTTTTCCTAGCGCCCGGGTGCGGGCGGTTTTCCATTCTTCGACATTATTCTCGCCATAAATCGCCTCTACGCCTCGTGAACCGGCCCCATTGTCTGGGACGGGCCCGTCGAAATCAAGAAAATAATATATTACGTCGAATTGCGCGTGTAATATATATAATCGCGGCGGCGACGATATATCTTTCACTTGTCTGGAACGTCCACCACTGCCAACGCCGCCACCGCCGCCGTCGATAAACAAACCGTATAAATATTTTTAAACATTCGAACGGATCGTGTAAATTTTCCCGTATAACGCATATTGTTGAGTATGTGTGTGTGTATGTATGTACGATATTAGTACATGCTCGGAAAATCGAGGGCAATATTCGAAAATGTATGAAAATAAAAAAAATTGTTTAATGTCGACCGGAAGTATTTTTCCCATTGAAACCATAGCGCTCTATGACGTATCGCTTTTATCGTTGTTTATAAATAAATTCGTTTTCCGTTCTAACCTTTTCGCCTTCATTTATTATATAAAATTTAACTTACGCACGCATATTTATTTGTGTCGATTAACCGGAAATAATAAGACGAATCGTATTGAGACCGCTTTTTAAATTTTTACGAAAATATTCGTTTCGTTGATTTCTTTACGGTCTATTTGTTGAAAACTTGTAGCTTCGATTTCATACCGTTAAATATTATCGAACGAATACAACGATTTTTCCAAATACAAATTGCACGTATAATTCGAATTCAATGTTTATCCCAACCACCTTTACTGCACGGTGCATTTGCCGTTTTCATACGTTAATGGCGTGTATTGACTATGTTTATTCAATATTACGTTACACAACGAGGAAAAAATTCTATACTTCCAATGGAAATAACGATATTGAGGTAAGAGGAAGTTTTTTGTTTTTTTATAATACCTTGTTTGCCCGTACGTTTGCATTACAAAAAAAAAACGTTGAAGATAAAAGCTATTGAATATGTAAAAGTATAAGCGCGTGCGCTTTCAATTCGACATTATTTGAAATACGCTATTAATCCTGTCAACTTTTGCCTCGGCTCCATTATAAAATACACACTCTATTCTATACGTGCGAAATATAACGAACGTTATGAACGATAATATTTTAATTACTTTGGACTCGAGCACAGACTAGGGGCGTTTCGTTGATGTAAAATTTTTATCAATCCTTAATCGTTTATTATATAGAATTTTTTCTCGCTAGTCCGATATAATAACGTATCGAAAGGTTAATAAGTAAATTGCGACGAATTATTTTGCATGATATTTGTACGTTATATAAATTCCTTGGTGGCGTATTTATGGAATTATAATAAAATGCCTATGAAGAGCGTAGACAAGAGTCAAATGTTATACGGTGTATACCGAAAATTGAGTGCGAAAAATCGTTTGCGGTACACGCGAATACTGATATTAATGTGTCAAACAATTATACACGAGGACAAGAGACGTTCGGGAGATAATTAGATCTCGAAATATATTTTACAATCGTTAAAGCAAATCACAGCTAACCGTGATGTTACATAAAAGGATAACGGCAAAATACAATTAAAAAACGTTCTTGATATGATGACTCCTCAACGAAGTTTATTTATTGATATCGAACATAATTTTTTTTCGAAACGTCATCTGATGGAAAATAGATAATGGTTAGTTGTGTATTTTAGTAGGAATGAAATTACCTTTATTGATTATTAACTACCATATATATGTTGAAACAAAAGCTATTTACCGCGACTATATAATTCAAAATAACTTTTCACAATATTACCGAAATTGCCTAAATTCTAGAACAGTAAAAAGTGACAGGAAGAACATTTGGTATTATAGCACATTGGACAGATAAAGGTTTAAAAATATTTAGGGAAATTATCGGTTTTGACAGTTTAATGTGTTTTGGAAGCTAAATTCGTTTTTCTTAAAATGTCTTTTATCCAAAACATTTGAAAAACATGCCAATTAGGAACGCTAATATATTTTAAGAGTAAAAACGGCCAAGAACAAAACACATTTGATGGATTGATATCGACGATAACAAAGTTATAAATCTTCTTTTGAAATTGTTTTTGTTATAAATTTATATATATATATATATATATTCGTACAAACGAATTTAGTCTTTTAACGAATCGTCGTCATGAACGAGTTGATTGGTGATTGTAATTGAAATATTTCTTCACGACGCATACTATTATTCAGGACAAATCAACAAACGATCGAAACCCTAAGGAATGAATTGTCTCTTCGAATTATCAGTATCTAAAGACAACCCTGTCTCTTTAGTACTCTAATCTTTTCTTTAATAATTTGCTTTTATCCGCTTATTAGAGAGAGTATTGAAATCTGGTATTTTTTTAAAAGAATAACAATACGAAAATGATCACAGAAACTTGATAAAAACCAAAAACAAAACGTTCGGTAAATTAAAAAAAAAAACCATTATTTTTTCCTCCTCGATATTACGAATGATGACATCGTCTACGCGCAATATGTTGTTAGTCTATCGTAAACGATAGCGGCGTGCCGTTAACGTACGTAAATTTTAGACATTTATGTTTCGATTAACCAAAGTTGTCCGTCGTAATATTTTTGACGTATAGCGTAGTTCATAGACAATATTTAAACGATATGTTACGATTTTCATTAAAACGGTTAAACGGTTAATACCAATACTGTCGGCAACCGTTTGAAATGATCGTTTTCGGTATAAACGCGCTCGAAAATCCAGGCGACGAAACGTTTCGGTGCGTCTCGCTCTTTATATTTAGCGCCCTGCCGAATGTAGCGAGTTCTTCCGCACGACATTACGATGGTGATGGTGGTGGGAGAACTGACGAATAAACGCCAGCGTTATTACGGCTCTTGAGGGACGTTGACGGGCCCGTAAAACGTTTGATCGGTGTATTGATTTTGTACTTACCGGTGCCGGGGTCTATCGCGTCGATTTTGAGAGCCAAGGGGCATAATAACGCGTGCGTGTATAAATAAATATTTTATTGACCACCTACTGCGGCCGCATTTATGGAGTAGACGAACGGGTAAATAACACGGAGATGGGCGCCCGGCCGGTCGCATAGGCCCGCTACGTAGGACCCTCCGACATCGCGCGTATACCGCAGCGGCCCAAGTACAAACACTGGAGACCATATTATTACTATTCTCTAGTAAATATATATATTCTAATACCCCTACAGTAGTAACGTACTTTAAATAATGTTTGGACGACACGGTCTTATATATATATAGCACGTACCTAATATGCGTTTATATATATATGTATACACGCGTGTGTGTACCTTACCTAAGCTACGTAAATACATTGTCGTATATACGACTTTCGAGAAGTTTTCCCGTCGGGTACATGACCCGACAACGACGCATATCAATTTCTCCGACCCCGGCGAAATAGACAATAATGACGCCGCATTATCGTCACGCGTACGTAGGCGCGTATTAATCTCTCGATATTATAACGGAGCGCGCGAATTGCATTTTCGAAAAAATCGTAAAAATCGCGACGTCGGCACCACCAGGCTACGAAAATAGCGAAAAAATGAAAACCTCCGCCGTTAACCATTACGGTTTTTTCAATTTAACTCAAACGAAATGAGATTTCCATAAATTATTTATTGACCTCGGTTTTCCGAAAACGCGCGTAACATAAAATATACTCGGAAATTTAATTATAACGCAATTTTCACGAGCGGCGTAAACCGTATGGTTCTTTTAAATCGATAATTTTTATTTAATCTACGTAATCGCCAGCTCGCGCGTCTTAATAAAATGTCGTATATTCGAATGATTCAGGCTGTATTTCAGACATCGTACACGTGAGACACGTATTAACACCCAGTACATACAATGTAATATACATAAAAATATATACACGCACACTACGTATATATATGTTTCGAAAATACGTTTCTTTGAGGATTCTAAGGAAGAAAAAGGAATATCGTGGAATGCATGTGTTTTACGAAAATCTTTATAAAAAATTACGTCACGTGCACGTTCGAGTATTTTTTATTCGTGCACACTACACTTAACTGATTACGTTTGTCTCATTCAACGTTAATGCTTACTGAATTCTAATTATTCCCACCACGTATATACACATTGATTCGTAAGAAATCAGTAAATTCGTACTCGAGCGTTATAAAATTGTTAGGGTATTTCACGATTTTAAACGAATTAGGTCCTACTTTTCCCATTTCCGTAATACATTTTACGACAACAACGGTTATTATTAGTTGATTTGATAAGCTCGATAGGATCGACCATTTTTTGTAATATAGTGCTTTACATTTTACATAAAATACGAGTACTCTTAAACGCCAAATTGAGATGCGTTATGAAACGTTATGAAAAATGACTAGTACGTGCAATTTCTTGAATTTATTTACGTTGAATAGAGTTTTGAAAATAACTTACTATCTACGGCATATTACGAGTAATTTTTTATAATTTGGAAATTTCAGAAGAAATATTGATAAACTATGACCAACAACAAATAATTTAATTCGCATAAATATATATTTTCGATAATTATAATATTATTTGAATTTCTAGGAATAGTACGAATATATTTTAATAGATTGTTTGTTTTAAACGTAAGCATTCAAATATCAAAATCTCGATTTCGTTAAACAATAATAAGTCCGAATTAATAATTTCCACAGCGAATATGCGTAAAAAAAACGTAATTCATTTAACCAAAAAATTATGTTACAACCCTAAAATTGGCAACGATTTAACTATACTTTTATTTTGATCTTCAATTCTGAAAAAAAAACGATAAAATCTACTAAAAATACCTATCCAATTAATTATCTAAATATTCAAATTATATTGATTATTTTATTAGATATGCACATATAGATAGAAATATTCAACGAAATATATATATATATATATATATATATTTATTTCGTTAAAAAAAAATATATATATTGTTCCACTTTCAAAGCGTATAGATTTCGGGAAAATAAAATAAACCAGAAAGAAATATTTACAAAAAAGGAAAAAAGTTCTACTGTAGAAAATAAAAAGTGACATGCTTGTTATTTTATACAAAATTTCCCGAAATACATTTGAAAGAGAATGCCTATGTTATAATTATACGAAAAACGTAATAGTATTTATTATTGTCTATTCTCGTATTATTATCGCTACGATAATAACATATTTAAACGCGTTTTTTGATAATTTACTTTTTGCAATTAATTTATACGCTTACCGTTCCAAATAGTTTAGAGCGTAACAACTATTCAATATAGAGTAGCGAAAAGCGATGTAGTTATATAATACAATTTATCGATCGATTTATAATATTCGTTTAAAGTAAGTAATTATTAAATTTTTCCAAAACGTAAGGTTATGCTGGAAAGTAACGTTTTCACCTAACGATGGAAAACTAAACACGTAAATATATCGTGAATTATTAAAGTGGTTTTCGTTGTAAAATTGTTCGTAAAACAAAACGATATTTTATAAAAATAAATAATTGATTTGTAGGTATCATATGACCTAACTTCAAGCGTTTTATTATTTTAATATAGCAGTGGTTCTACTAAGATATTATTCAGTCAAATAAAGAACGTAAACACATAGAATTTTTAGTTTCTAAAATAAGTTAATACTTCATGGCATTATAAGCACCTTAGAATGGAAACAATTGTGCGTAAGAATATAGAACACAAAGTGACTCTCTATTTAGAAAATGGTAATATGGTAAAATGGTATTATGAAAACTCCATTTCATTTACGAAAACGATTAATACGGAAATACGTGAAACTTCGTAAAATATTTACGTTATGTAAAATAGGAAGGACTGCATACGCAAAAATAGTAACTACAATTTTTACGTATAATTTGAACGACGCTATAAACAAAAATACAAACATAAAACTTATTTAATTTTCGGATGTTATCCATATTTAAATTTACGTACAAACTTGCAAATAAGATATGCGTATTAAAGCTTACGGTAACAATTGTCTAATTTCGAATAAACAGATAATTTGTCACGAAGTGAACAAAATAATTGTACAATATCACGTAATTATGAGATGCGAATATTTAGAAATTTGTTTAATTTACTTATTCGTTAAGTATTTCGAAATACTCGTACATAGGTATCTTTATGATCATAATATATATACACAAACTATACAAATAAACCCAAATCGTAAAAGTTTTTAAAATAAAAAAAAACTTACATTATAGCGACTATTCAAATATATATGTATATATTACGTCATGACCATACGCACATAATAATATAACAAATAAACTGTACAATATATACAATTAGAGGACGGCGGTGGCTGAATATAATTATTTTATTACCTACCTTTTTTGTTGTTGATTTATTAATGAAAATTACTGCTTTAATATTAAATAGGTACGGAAGCATTAAATTAAATTTAGATGTAATTACGCCCAATAACCAAACACATAACTTATTAATGGCGAAGGCGGGTTTTTTTTTAAACAAAACGTACACAAAACTAAATATAGAGTTTTAAAACTAGTTTAATTAAACACACACACACACACACACACACACACATACACACACACACACACACATACATACATACATACATATATATATATATATGTATGTATGTATATATTTAATCAACTTTCTAACTTTTTAAATTAGAATTATAACTCTTCTAAAGTGAAATATTTACAAAGGAATTGTATTCTTCGAACTAAACTCCACTATTACCTTCTATATAAGCAGATTATACTTACTTCGATCCCAACGAAATATCAAACATTATAAATATTATCGGTTTTTGTTTAAAACGTAAGTTTTTTATTGTGCCGAAATATCCAACAGTTTCTTTTTTATTATTCATGCGTCATTTTTTTTTCATCCTTTTTATATAACCTTTAAGTACTTCATTGTTCTACATGAATACGATCCATATGAAATCCTTCGGCCCGTTAGCACAATAAATACGTATATCGCGTTCTATTTTTTTCACTTTCGCCGATTTTCCTAACGGTTTTCAGCGGAATTCGTAACGGGTTGTTGCGACGGGAATGGAGAAAACACGATTTGATTAGCCCGGACGGTCGGAGTGTGGTTTAAATTTCCGTACTGAGCTATATATTATACGCACACGAATTTGGATACATTATAATATTTCAATTGGAATTTGTCCGTTGTGCAATACGATTTCTAAGACAAATATACATTTCAATATTCCCGAGTCTGGTTGCCGCGACGCGTGGAGAATATTAAATGGTTAAAAATCGAATAAATTATACGGGGGAATTATTATTGTGCCGACGGCGCGTATATGCGCATCGCCTTTTACGGTAATTTGATAAGTTCGATTTTCCGCAGTCACTCTTCGCCCGTCTATCAAATTAAACATTCCCGTCTGTAAACAAGGTTAATAAATTATGAAAATAAATCGAACGCGCCGCTCCGTCCGCGTCCGCCAGTAGTTCTTTAAACACGGTTTTCGGTTCATCGTGTGAATAATAATACTTCGATCGGCCATACATATTAATGAACGCGACAACGCGTTTATTGTATTACTTAGCTCAATATCGCTCAATATCGTCTCGTAAATCCATCTAAAACAGCAGGCCTGTATAGCTACTTTTATTTCGTTTAATTACCAGGCATTACACGCTCGCTGTCTGGAAAGCCTTAACAGCATCGCTTCGGCCAGCAAAAAACAAAAATAATTACCGAACAGTTAGGTTAGACACATAAACCATAAGACGAAAACGAAAGAATTTACCAGCGCTAGACACGTTCCTTCAGGCTTTAACGGACCCAAGTAACTAAAGTAAGAACCGACTCGGAACTCTTGGTCGGACTGTCGAAGCGGTCGTTCAAGCCCCACTCGCCACGCCAAGGTGAGTTCCACGAGGAGATGCCTACGTAGCCAGGTGCCGTACCGTACGTTCAAATATTCGACGGGCACGGCATATTTGGCCTTAAAAGGAAATTAGACGTTAACTAGCCCAGAATACATACGTTATTTCCACGCGATTTCCTTTTATCGTCGCGAGTATATTTATCGTTTGATCTTGTCACGCTTCCCCCGGTCGTAGTGCACGCATTATTCGACCGTATATTTATGAAACAAAACGTACAATAATCGATTTTAAAACGAAACGTTATACGTGAAATTATTGTGCCGATCGTTAAATGATAATAATAGCGCATATTAAAACGATTTGTCATTGCCGTGATTAGTGTGTTTGTTACATATTACATTGTCACGTACTCAAAACGTATACCGTTTTATATTACTTTGATTTATTTCACTAGTTGCCTATTAAAATTATCCGTTTAAGAAACCTTTTTTTAATTATAACCGAACTATTTCACGACCCATAGTGTATATCAGTATAAAGAAAAAGGAATCGCTTGTTTTTTAGTTAAAAATTGTATAATATTAACGGCGTTTCAATAACGTACGTTTATTATTAAATTGCATTCGTTAAGCCATTAGCCATTTGTTGTTGGCAGTCATGTTCTAACCCTAGTGCTATTATATTTCATCCAATAAATAAACAAATATATACATATATATATAATATTGTACACTTGTCTGAACTTAATGTCAAATAAAAAAAATATATATATATATATTTATGACCGTAAGTGAATTGGACGTAATGGTATGTTCATGTGATTAAAAACATTGGAAAATATTGATAAGTTACTACGCTTTTAATAAACGAAAAAAAAATCATTAAGTTCAAAGGTATAAATTCAATATATTTAAACGATAACGATTATAAAGTATAGATATTCGGATTTGACGAGGATGATTTTATGCGTGTTATATTAACGTTATTAAAATGTGCAATTGTGAGGGCCACGAGATTTGATTAATGTCTGTTTGCATCCACTTTGAGTTAGATGATACCTTTGACACGCCCGAAATTTAGGTACGTAATTTATTATCCATTACTTGTGTTCTAGGATATGCTCTTTTGTGCAATAATTACGTTGAATCCGATGTGAGACATGTTCACTTAAACTATATAAACAATAGTATATTCCTAACACGAAACGAGGACATATTTACTCGGTGAATCGATTATGACTTTTCGTATACGAGAAAAAAAATATTGTGTTGTACTTCCATTAATATCCGATTTCGAAATAAAAAGAGAACGCGCTATGTCGATGGTTATAATGCCCAAAAATCGACAGACACGCTATTCACAAAATTAAGATTTCTCGTTTACGTTATAGATAAGTCTATTGAGAAAATCTACTCGATTTTTTCGTCATATACGGCGATACTTTATAATTATCATAATTTTACGGGTCCACGACTAAATTTCGGAAAATTAAAGTTGTTCGTTTTTTGACCGTCATATCACACGACGCTTATAAAACGTGTTGAATACAATACGTTATAACGTAATATATACGTTTGGATGGCGGAAAAATCAAACACGATATATTTATTCGATTTCGATGTCTATTAACTATGATACGTTACATATGTCGGACGGATCGATGCGAAAAATGAATATCAGTGGCGTTCGTAGAAGACACGCCTTTACGTATGAAGGCTGGTGCACATTTATGGTTAGTGAAACGATTTTATTAATATTGCCTTTATAAAATCGTATTATTCCTCGAATTACGTTCGTAATAGTTCTCGAACGAATAAGTGATGGGAGGTATAAACGAAAATGAATAATATGCTGCACTTGTTCGTACAATATCGAGCGACTTTCAATCGAAACATCATATTCGACGTGAAATAAGACGAACAAATTATTGAAGAATATTTATTGGAAAGAAACGGCTTACTGTAACTGAACTGTAAAGGATTTAACGAAAGCCTTACGTTTCGTATACCATGTTACGGACATGTTCGCTTTAAAACAATCCGGAAAGATAGTGTAAAGTCTCAATTTATACGCATAATGGAAAAACGAATGATAACGTTTTCATAAACAATACGCGTACGCGAAATTACTTCAGGATAACCGGTATTTTACGAAAAAGGCGGGAAAGACGTGGAATGTTTAGCATTGGAAATACGAGTCTTTCGGAAATTTACCGGGCAACAAATTTACTCATGTCCAAAAATTAACGTATCAATTTTCGCCTCGTGCGTAATTTGTTTCATCGTTCCTTTATAATGTTTAACGTCAAAATTAATAGAAACAGACACCGAAGAATCATTTTATCAGTAATGGCATTACACATAATATAAATTATAACCGACAGCTTTTCATAATATTTAATACGAAATTTCGTAACGACCTGCATAGCACAAAATCAACGATTGAATATAGCGTCTATATATATATATATATAAATTGTATTATACAATATAAATGCCTATGAGCGGGCTACGCCTATTGGCTGTGACGTGGTATTGCAGTCTTGGGATTGCATTTCTTGTTTTTAAAAAACCTTACGGACAAAAATAAATAACGAAATATTATTCGTATATGAGGCGCGGACACGAAGTAAACAATAATTTTTATGTGTATGTGCCGCTGCAGTCGACTAACGCAATAAAATAAGATCAAGCGATAAAAATTGATGAAAACCACGGTTATAGATAAGACGGTTATTCGAAAAGCTGTGAAAAGTGACCGTAATAGTTTCTTTACGGGATTCCCGTATTCAACTATAATATATATATTTCTCTTTTATCGTTGTTTTCCAATTTAAGTGTTTCCATCTGTTCGGACCGTAAATTCTTCTGTAAATCGTTTCATTTTTGAACATCGGCTTTGTCGTTGTTCCTACGTTACACGCGATCAATATTTTTTTTTTATACAATTTGTCTTTGATACGTTTTTATACCGAAAAACCTGTGAACTAATAACAGGCTAAGTCAGACAATCGCGGTTGTCGTTAAACCATTCATTTTATTTCTTCTTGAAACTATATATATATATATATAATATAGTGTCCAATAAAATATATGTCGAGATGTCGATCAATTCTGTCGTCGTTAAATAGAAATGTGATACGACCACAAATTTAAAAGTAAACCCCGAGTTCGTTTCAGAATAACAATAATTGTGAAATTTAGTTATAGTATTAATACTATACTATTAATTTAGTAATATTATTCTATTTCATGACAGCCGCCAGTGTGGAAATTCGTTTAAAAAAATCCAAAAGACTATAAAAATTAACTCGACAATCGAATCGCAACTGCAAACTTAAAACGAACAATTTATATAAAGAATTGGACATCAGAATCGCCAATAGGTGAAATAAATTCGTCAACTAATATTTTTTTATTCTCGTGTAAGGTAATTCATTGATTTACGTCAAAAAATATCGTGTTTTTTTCTAAAATGCGAAACTACGTACACCGAATTAATTATCGTCGGTTTTTTTTTTTTGTAAGTAAAGCGAATGAGTATCTATGTCGAAAATTAACGCCAAATTATTTAATAAATATTCAAAACGCGAAGATATTTCGACTTAAACAAACTACGAATAATAGTAAAATAAAGTGAATTTTAGTTACTGTCTTTTTCGTAGATCAAATATAGTACGTATTGGCTAGTAAATATATTGACGAATAATTGCCATAACAAACATACTTTTGTGGGAGTGATTATTAATATTCGTTTATTATTATTAATTATATAAGTTTATTTTTTGGATTTCTATTGAAATACGTTAAGCCATAAAATAACGAGGAAAATAAATAAACTTCATTGTCACTTACCAATCGTAATATAGACGAAAAAAAAATAAAGAAATATTTAGAAAGTAATTTGTAACGAAACTTTCCTAATTAGTGATATTACGGAGACGTGTTTTAAAATATACCTGTAAGGACGCCGTGAAAATGCCGCTATCTAATTTCGGGAGTTAATATTTCATAATGATTTTCTTAAATTACGTTCGAACGGCCTCTTTTGCAGTTAGTAAATTTTGTATTTCGCGACGAAAATATAATTAACTATATTCAACCATAATGATTATTAGCGTGTTCGAACGATTAGTGATTTATTTTACCGAATTTCGATAATCAAATTATTTGATTTCCTGCATAATAGTGAAAAAAATTTCGCTAAATAACGACCAAATAATGGATCACATTTTCGTGTTCGTACAGTCTGTGGCGTTAACGTACGTATTTTGATTAATTATGTTGCAATCATTAAAACAATAGCCTTTCGATTACGTTGATCATTTTATTATATGAATTTCGTTAACAATATTTTGACCCTTTTTACTGTCAGGTAGTGTCAGTTGTAAATCTTCTCGGGCAATTGAGAGGAGTGTATCCAGAAAAAAAAATAATAAAATTTATATTCCATTGGATTACAAACTCGTGCTCTTTTTTTACGATTGATATTACGTTTTTACGTTTTAACTCTAAATCCGGTTAAGTAGGATAAAATACGATCCGAAAAGATTGTACGGGTGTACACTCTCGGATTCAATATGTAAATATATACATAATTTCGAATACGTATTACGTGTTTCGGCTATTCGCCGATCGAATTTGGCACTTAATTATTATTGGTTTAACTAAACTGAAATTATACGTATAAAAGTGCAATATTTACAATGTAATCTCAAGTCGCATGATGATGGCATAAAGTTTTGTTGATGTAGCGGTATCGTTGACATATAGAAACTGAACACGTGCGAATTACTCACCAAGTTATTATTAGTATTTTGATTAGCATGTATGTTATATATTTCGTTTTATTTGCTTTAAAAGAGAAACGTTGGGTGCGAAGGTTTATGTAAGAACTCGTTAAATTATATGTAAGAAAAGAATTATTTTAAAAATTGACGTTATTTGTCGTTTAGAGTACAAAAAAACAAAATTCAAAGCAAAGGCTTTTATTATTAATTAGTATAAAAATACCTTTTGTATAAAAAATTGTACTACGAATTATTTATATTTATATATATATAATATATATATATATATATATATATATATATA
>JAIPRN010004659.1:0-11404 GCA_025469175.1 Geopemphigus sp. TES_GeoC_2020
GGTTTCGAGGACGATAAATCGATCTAGTTAAGTTTCATTTTTAGAAAACGTCGTTTTATCCGTGTTTTTAGGCAATGAAAAACGTATTATGTAATAATATATTATATAGTATTATATTATATAATATAATATTATATAATATTATATTATATAATAATATTATTATCACCATAACATCGAATCCTAACTAGACAAAAATAAAACAAGCATTGCAAATAAATTTAGCAGATGGAACAATCTTGAAACAACTTCCACAGTATCGTCTTGATATCGTAGCTCGAGCTGCTAAATTAAAATTTGACCAAATAATAGAAGATTTAGATAAAAAACAAGTCTTCGGAAAGGTATCAGCTTTTATATAAACTATAGAATTTCAGAAACGAGGATTACCACACACGCATCTGCTTATAATTATGACATCTGATGACAAGATTCATCAACCAGAAGAGCTCAATGACTTGATTTCATCCGAAATACCCAGAAATTATGACTTAAATTAAAATAAGTTAAAAGAATTAGTACTCAAATGGATGATTTACGACCCATGTGGCGATTTAAATCCCAATGCAACGTGTATGGTTCATAAAAACGAAAGAAAAAAATGTCGATTCAACATGCGGTTTATCGCAAAGACAGACGATCGTCGTATAACACGAGATAATCGTCATGTAGCCCTCTACAAAGCATATTTACTGAAAAAATTTAATTGTCATATTAACGTCGAGTACGTAGGGAATATTTTGGCTGTGAAATATCTTTATAAATACATTTATAAAGGACACGACTGAGCATCGATCAAAGTTGTAGAAGAATAAAGGACACTGATTTATAATGAAGCAAATACATACATTGAAGGACGTTGTGTCATGCCACCAGAAGCATGCTGGCAATTATTTGCTTTTGAAATTTTAAAAAAAATGTCATAATATCCAACGACGGATATCCACTTACCAGGACAATATCGGATTACAAACTGAGATCAAATCCATGAAGATTTAGCCGACATTGGCCAAAGAGGATCTACTCTGGAGGCTTATTTTAAGCACAATGCAGAAATTAAACTACATAATTAGTCAAACGATAATGTCTCACGTTAATAACATTTTTATTGGCAGATGCCTGAAAACTTTAAATGGATTGGAAGGTCTAGCAAATGGGAGCCAAGAGTTCGCCGGTTGCGAGTCATTGGTAGGATTCACAATGTGAATTTCGTGGCCCAACCGGAACTTTACCACTTGCGATTGTTACTATTTCATGTAAAAGATGCAACAAGTTTTGAAGACCTTCGAACCGTAACAGAAATCCAATATCAGATGTATAAACAAGCCTGCTTAGCACGAGACTTGACTTACGACGATCAACAATAGATAGAAGGATTACGATAATCTGCATTATCAAAAATACCTGTAGCAATGAGAAGCCTTTTGTTTAAATTTTAATTTACAAATCTCCTGAAAATCCAAAACTTCTGTGGAAAACATTTAAAGAAAATGTCAAAAATATTATTCATGCAGCCCGACAAAATGGACAGTTAATAGAAAATACAATTAATATATAATAAATAATAATATTTTAATAGTGTAATGATCAATATAATTATGATAAAAATTTCTTGTATATCGAGGTTGTATATGTTTATAAACTATATTAAAAAGCAAGCGCTTTTGCAAAAATAATGCAAAACATATTGGTAATAGATTTTTCATAATACATAAGACCAAAGTGTACGTATAAAACAGTAATACACATAATTGTAAATGAACAATATTTGTTTTTATATTGGAAGGATTTTTAATACTCAGAAAATTAATAAATTACAAAGCACAAAAACAACACAAACGTCACAAACGTAAATATTTTTAATAAAGAGAAACTGATATAAATATTGAAAAAAGTAATAACAATAATAACAAAAATAATAATACTAAAAATAACAATAATAACTAACAAAAATAATAATACTAAAAATAACAGCAATAACAATGACAAATCAAGAATAACTACAATAATAGTCATCATCATCTCCCTCGTCTTTATCGCATCTGAGATCAGCCACATTCGTCCTAAACCTCCATTTGGCCCAATCTCCCACATCCTCCACGTACACACCAGCAATTTTCATATCCTCCTCAATCGTATTCAACCACTTCTTTTTGGTCTTCCCCTTCCTTTTCTTCCTTCCACACTCAATTCCATAACTGTTTTAACTGTTTCCGAATCTTCTCTCCTCATAACATGACCAAACCATCTAAGTCTATTCTCCCTCATTTTATCCATAATAACAATAATAAAAATAACATTGACAATAAGAATAAGAATAACAACAACAATAACAAATTAAAAATAACAACAATAACAATGAAAAATCAAGAATAACAACAATAATAAATAAAAAAACAACAATAGCAATGACAAAGCAAGAATTACAACAATAATTATAACAAATTAAAAATAACAGCGATAACAATGAAAAATCAAGAATAACAACAATAATTATAACAAATTAATAATAACAACAATTACAATGAAAAATTAAAAATAACAATAACAAATCAAGGATTACAACAATAATAAATCAACGATAAAAAAAAATGTCTCGAAAATGTAAAAATATAGAGACATTTCTCCGTCTATTCCTCTCCTACAGGTGTCGAAAATATATTTAAAATTATCGCCAAATATTATGCCTTCGCAACGGCAGCTCGATCGCGTCACGTCATTGTACTTGCGAACTAGGCGTTATCGTAATGGAGTATATGACCCTTGCCGTTTCGTTCTTCCTCGTTCGTTTAAACGTTACCTTATCCCAGTTAGCAGCCATGGTGAGGTAATCTACGAAAAGACACATTCGATTTATGAAATCTACCAAAACAATCGAGGGTGGAAGGGGGCCGATTTACGCAATATTTATAACTTTGTTTACCCAATCGTGTGAAACGGCTACCGGGTACCGGGTATAACGCCGGAGCATGCGTTTCGGCATTGAGTTGCGTTGAGTTGCGCTGAGCAACCCGAGACCGACTACCCCTCTTGGTCATATATTTAAAATAGACTGAAATCAAAAACATTCACAAAGATATGCTACAATATATACCGACATAACCACCACTGCATGTAGTAGCGGTACGATCTCGGTGTGACGTACTTAACGCCGAGAAGCGGAGTACGGGTGGCGAATATAGCACCAGGGCAAGCTTTGACTCGCGAACCCGGCGTTCCTTCTCGTTGTTCTCGAACACGTACTTGAAATACTCTGAAATCAAAAATATCCACGAACATAAGCTACAATATATACCGATATAACGTAAGGTGACGTACGTAACGTCGTGATTCTGGAAATAGCGGTGACGCGTAATGTAGAAGTGGTTGCTAAAGGGTACGCAAACGCTATTTTACTGTTTTGCCGCGTCACCATTCTTGGTGCGAGCAAAGATGGCGGCCGGCATATTGCCTTCGTGTTTCCTACTGCTGGAACGGCTTCTTGCCTTCTTAGCCTTTTACTTACTTCTCCGTTATTTGTACTAACCTCTGTATGTGTTTTGGCGCACCGTTTATGGTACATCATCTTACATACTCCATACGTACACTCCGTTAATTCACAGATTATAATAATATATTATTTTGGCGTAATAATTACTTACCCGTACACTTGACAACTCTTTTAAACGATCTGCGATTATAACATAGACCACACCGTTTGTAAAACCCGTCTATTATGGATGTCTTCCATTGAAAACCTGCACAACCCACTGACACACAACGCCTTGTCTTCTTTTTCACATCCACCATATTGAATAGTTTTGTCGAATCGAAAAATTTCGTTCACTTCTCACGGTGTGGTCAATGGCTGAATCGCAAGTGAAAGAGTTCGAGTTGTCCTACCCTGATTATAAACATTGGGTACGCCCATAGTTACGAATGCCAAAAACAATTTTCAGCCAAATACACAAATATATATATATTTAGAATTTTCTTTATTTAACACAAATTCGTTACAAGTGTAGACTTATACTTTAATTGACGGGTATTGTATTAAAAATAGATATTATCGTAAAAAATATTGCGAAAAAAACTGGCACATTCAATGGACATATATATATATATATATATACGTTTAAAATCGTCGTTCGTGTTAATTAACTATAATATTTGACCTTATGTATTTGAAGATTATTCCTTTATCTTAAATGGTCCATATTTAAAAAAAACGATCGTTATGATACCAAATTTCCCTGATATCAAATAGGTTTCATTTCTAGAAAATGTCGTTTTATTTGCGTTTAAAACAAAATACCCAGCAAAGGCCGGGCACCGGATATTGAATTTTACGATAGTTATTAACACTATCTTAATTACGTATATTATATTATGTTTCCATTTTTTATTATTAATACACTCTTATTCATTTTTATTTTTTATTTATTTGATAGTTTCTTGATAAAGGTTACATAGTTTTAGGTCTAGAATGAGTAACACATTTTTTTTTCTTAATATAAAGTAAGAACATAAAAATATTGTAGCTTCGTTAAATTTACATTATTTATTTCATAAAATTTATATTACGTCGATTTTTAAATAAATTGTATCGTATACATTTCGTTTATTTAAATATTACGTCTAGCCCTTGTAAAGGCAATAAATTTCATAATAAATGTTTGGTTTTTGGGGTAAAGGTGTAATACAACTTAGAATACCAAAACATTACTATACTTAACAAGGGTGTTAACCATTTGCCAATAATCTTTAAATTTATAGTAATATATTCCTCGTACTTTATAAAAGTAAACATGTTTTCTTTATTTGTTATATATTATATGAATGTAATGAATATCGTTAACAATATTTACTATATTTCAAAATATTAAAATAAATTTTAAACGTAACTTTATAAATTATAACGTATATTTTAAATTAATAAAAAATGTTGATTTTTAGACGAATGTATGAACAAGTATGGCAATGCAAACGTGTGGAAAGAATGTTGCAAAGTTTTTGATTTATTATCTATTGCTGCGGTATTAATTTTTATTATTAATTAACATTTTAGTTTATTTAAAATTTTATTTTTATAAATTCTACAGTTAATAGACGAAGAAGTATTTTGTGTACATGGTGGATTATCTCCTGATATTTCAACATTGGATCAAATCCGAGTAATAGAACGTAATCAAGAAATTCCATATAAAGGTATTAAAAAAAGTTTATTTAATAAATTTGTTTTTATTTTGATAACGAATTATAAAATAATGTTTTATTAAAATTTTAGTAATTATGATTTATGATTTAAGTTTTCTTTTGTTAATAAATTTAATGTGTTTATCGTT
Organism: Geopemphigus sp. TES_GeoC_2020; assembly: GCA_025469175.1. Lineage (NCBI taxonomy): Eukaryota > Metazoa > Arthropoda > Insecta > Hemiptera > Aphididae > Geopemphigus > Geopemphigus sp. TES_GeoC_2020. Next base: position 5,325 of record JAIPRN010004659.1, read on the forward strand.
AAATTCTTAAAATTAATATGATAATCTTAAATTATACTTAATATGTCATAATTATTTTCAACGCTAATGATTAATATTTACTTAATTTTACAAAAGAAATTTAAATACTAATAGTTTGATATTATTTTAGGAGCGTTTTGCGATTTAGTGTGGTCTGATCCAGATGATATCGAAAAATGGTCAATTAGTCCACGTGGAGCTGGTTGGCTTTTTGGGTCAAAAGTTACTGAAGAATTTATGGAAAAAAATCAGTTGGAGTTGATTTGTAGAGCGCATCAATTGGTTAATGAAGGTACATAATTTAATATTAATATAATTGTAATATAATGTTTCAACTCAAAATGTACATTTATTAATTGATTTAAAAGAATGGCTTACAATAGTTATAAGTTTGAACATTCAAAATATATCGTTATATTTTTTGTGTTGAAAATCAATGATAAAACGTTTAATTTGCTTAGTAACAAATCAAGCGTTTGTTTAAATCAATTAATTATAATTTGTTTTAATTTCTAAGAAATTAGAATTTCTTATTGAAATATATTGTTTTGTACATTTTGTAAAGTGTTATTTTTTTAAACTATTTTGTTATAGCATAGATTTAGACATATTTTGTCCATTTTTTTTAAAACAACAGGGTCATAAATAAAATTATTTATTATTATAATACAATAAAACATAAATAAAAATAATAATTACTTAATTATTAATTCAATATTTTAATTTTTGAAATATGTAAAAAAATAATATTTGTTGTCAATATTATGCACAACAAAGAATACTTAAAGATATTCTTAATTAGAATTAATAACATATGGATGAAATAATTGTTAAACATTTATGCTGAAAATATACAATTTAATATACGATATATTTCAATAATTAAAAATTTAATATTAATATCTACTAACTAGATTTTTTTTGCATATGGCAAGTAACTAGGTAATGTTTCAGCACTTAATTTAAAATAGTTTTTTCGCTAGGATTTGTTGAAAAAGGTATTATTAGTCTGTAGGTAATACACTTAAATTTTAAATCAAGATCCAATATAAAACTGATGTACGACACAAAGGATTATGTACAATTTTTTGTTTTCTTAATTTGGCGGTAGCACTTGGGTTTAAATTACTGTATTCATATAAGAACTCGTGTTGTAATTTATTATTAGCTTTTAAAATGTACTTCAGTGGTATTTATACTTTTATTACGTTCCTAAAGCTGGTTTTTAAAATTAATTTTTATTATACAGGAAATATGATATTTATTTTGAGGAAGTAGTTTAATATTATTTTTTGGTTCACCATTGATTATTATTGTGCATAATACAATTATTACCACATGTTATTTTATTTGTATATTTTCTTTTGTCACAGATATTTGTACAAATGAATCCCTATTTTACATGGGAAAATAAATGAAATGTAAATAAATAAATAGTTCAATTTTCAATATATTTTATTACTAATATCATATATAAAATGTACAGAACAGGAATGTAAAATTTAAAACAATAACACAAAAGTAATTAAAATTGCTCAATTACCTCAAAGAAAATTTTAATATATTGATAGATTAGCATTTTTACAGCATAAAAATAATAAACCTAACTTCAGTTGAATTCATTACCACGAAAATAATAACAATTTATTAAAAATGACTTTAAAATACAACCAATATAAGCCACAATATTTCAAATATTTACTAGACGAAGATTTTTTATTTTCTTTCTAAACCTCAATATTTGCTTTATGGACTTTACTTTTTGATATTTTAATCAAAATAGTAATTAATTTAAAAAATTAATAATTTGTCCTAAACACATCAATATCATAAACATAGGTGAAAATCAAAAAATGTACATTATTTTCTTTATAATTTTCTTTTCAACGAGTACTGTACAGTCTTACGAGATATTTTAAAATCAAAAAAAAAAATAATAATAAATTATATTTAATTATAGTACTTCATGCATTTGGTGGTTGCCTATTGGGTCTTCGCAAGTAAATTATATAGGAAAGTAATGCAAACAGTATCGCTATTAAATATAAATCCCAATTGAAACCCATTGGTACAGCAACTTCATTTGATAATACTGTCATCAAATTCAGAAATTCCTGAAATAGAAAATGCATTTCAATAAACATGATATTTACATAATATCCACATTTAATCTTACAATATAATAATAGTTGACTGTATAATAGAGATTAAGTTTAGATAAAGCCAAAAATACAGGCACTTTAGCATCCAAACTTGTTTCAGCAGCCATGTCATAACATCGTTTTGCCAAATGAATGTCCTATAAAATAATATTAAAACCATATACGACAAAATGATTACATTCTACAGTAAATGTATTATTTTACTTGTTTCATTCCTAATCCCATTTCGTGCATGTAACCCAAATTAAACATTGCCTGGGCATTGTGATGTTGTTCAGACGCCTGTCGATAATGATTGGCTGCCAGTTCAAAGTCTATTTCAGTACCTAGACCATAATAATGGTAATCTCCTAGTTTCAATTGTGCTGATGCATATCCTTGAGCAGCTGATCTACTCCAATACATCATTGCACGGACATAGCGTTCTTTTTCAGTTGTCCAAATATCAACATCTCCTAAATAACAATAAGTCAATATCAAAAAGGTTTAATTGATTTTTTTTTTATAAATAATCTATTAACAATATATATATATATATATTACCCCTATCTAATATAAACGCAGCATTACTTTGCGCAACCTCATATCCCATTTCGGCCAAAAATGAGTATAAAACAAATGACTCTTTAAATTGTGTATCTTTGTACGCATTGTACGCATGCATTAAATATCCACCCCATTTACCGCGTTCCGCAACATTTTTAAATAACTATAATCACATAATATTTTTGTTACATCACTATCAAATATAAAAACAAAATGACAATAAATTTTGTATATAATATACCTCAAGAGCTGTTGTGCAGGAACGCAACACACCAATACCAGATGCGTGCATTTGAGCCATATTAAAGTAAGCCAATAGATTACCAGATTTTGATGCCAAACCAAAGTTCTTAATGGCCAATTTGTAATCACGTTTTACACCCAACCCCTCTGTCATTGAAATATTAATTTTAGTGATTTTATCAACAAAATAGTATATTGTTCAAACTCACTATAGTAAATGATCCCCACATACAAGTGTCCTTCAACCCAACCTTGTTCAGCAGCTAATGTAAACCAATTTAAAGCTTCAGAATAATCCTGAACTACATTGAGTCCATGCAGATACATATAACCAAGACCACTCTGACCAACTGGATTTTTCAACTTTGCTGCTTTATAAAAATATTCAAGAGCTTTTACATAATTTGGTTTAACATCATCACGCTCTTCCAAATATATCTACAAGCAAATTATTTTATAGATAGAGCATTCATAAATTAAAATAAATAACAAATTGTGTTTTATTACCTTTCCAAGAAAACCATATGCAAGTGCATTTCCATTCTCGGCTGCCTTTTGAAAATAATATTTAGCAGTTTGTACATCTATTGGTACACCTCTTCCACCCTGTAAATATAATTGACCTAATCCCACCTATTAAAAATACCGACATTAATTTATAATAAGTAAATATATATATATTATTTTGTTATTATAATTTATTATTTTATACTTGTGCTTGAGCATCCCCTTTATTGGCTAGCATTTTATAATAATCCAACAAATCAGAATCTACTATTCCACTATTATAATTTGGATTATCTAGCTCTTCCATTAGTTTTATACGCTGAATAAGAGGCCCACCAGATATAGATAATTCATTTGCCACTAAAAACATAATATAAAATTTATTATTAATGTACTATTCAAAATTTTAGCACATGTTACAAATCAAGTACCGTTATTTGCCACTGCCCGATAATATTCTAAAGACTTTTCACAGCTATATGCCATAGTTGCTCCAGCAAAGTATCGATAACCTAATGCTAATTGGGCCAATACATTTCCACCAACAGCAGCCATTATATAATGTACCAGAGCTTTTGGCTGACTTACAGGCACATGTAAACCAACAGCATACAAAAAACCTAAACCCTAAACGTTATTTTTAAAAAAACGCATATATTAATATATATATATATATACAATGCCTAAATTATAATTAAAGTTTGATATTACTAAATGGGCATCAGAATTTCCTTTTTGTGATAATTCGTTAAATATTTCATACGCTTTAGGAATATTTTGAGTATATTTTAAACCAAATAATATAGCAAATGCAAATTTTGCTTTTGCTTCTTCATGGCCTAATGTATAAGCTCTGTAGAAATACTCATAGGCATCTAAATGATCTCCAAGTGTCGATTTCAATTTTTTTAATCCTGTATGATATAGTTGTTCCGCTAAAAATAATTTACTATGATTATGTTATAGAATTTTCGTTATTCTAATAAATAAAATGTAAATTAAATACCTTCTTCTTCTCTAGTTGAACTTGGAGGAGTTTTTACAGGTTCTTTCCAATCTGTAACATCAATGTCATCATCAAAATTGTCATCAAATTTCATGTTCTGTAGATTTTCATCGTTTGATATATCTGCCCAGTAATTAAACAAGCCCATCGTTGGAAATTTAACCAATTGTAAATTATCACTACCATCTATCTCTTCTGTTTTCAATTGTTCTGAAGATTGATCAATAGATTGATCAATAGATTCTTCCTAAAAATATTTTATAGAATTAAGAGAGTAAGCAAGTAAATAACAAAACAAAATAAATATACCATCGCCTTTGACAAATCAGGAGCATCAATAATTTCCATAGCAGCATTATTGATTAGCTCTAGCATACGGGTGGTAGCTTCGTCATGTTCATCTATATCGCTAGACCTAACTTCATAACTATCATCTTCATCATTTTTTTTTTTGTCTTCATTTCCAATGACCAAGGTGATTACCAATACAGAAATAAGCCATAGGAAAAATTGTTCCTTCATTGATGGATCTAGTAATGAAGAAACAAATAAATATATCGAATTTTTTATAAATCTTATTTTGTATACACTTACATTTTAAATATGTTCATACGCCTACAAAACTGAAAAACATACCATTTATGTAAAACGAATTACTCGGATTACAGTTCTGACAGTCAGTCTCGTAGTCTAAAGATATGAATTACGTCCTTAGATAAAAGAAATTAAATTCAAAATTCATTACATCATCAAACATAAAGTTCATTTCAATTACTGATAAGATGCACTTGCTAACTAATCATTTTAGTTCTTCAATGTTCTACTAGATAGAGATCAATCAATCTTGAGACGGTTTTGGCATTTAAGTTAGGATCTCCAAGATGAAATTGACGAGAGTTCAAATATTACATTAAAATATTCAGTATGCACCTTATTCAGTGACCGACTATAGAAATAAGTCAACCGATAAACAAATATTATTTTGCGAATTCGCGGCCATACGTATTGTTATAATATGAGTAAATTAATATTCAACGAAAAAAATTGCTTTACGTGGTGCTACAGGATTTGATAATGATATTACTGGTATTATAGGGATTATTATCATTACGAATGAGATACTACAGTGTAACCACGAATCAAATATTAAAAATCGTACCGTGTATAAAGACACTTTCTAAAAATTTGTATTTTTAATTAAATTCACTAAAAAACTACCTTCGTTCCAATATCTACTATTTTACCTAACTATCAAGAAATATTTAATTAGTATTTTCCACAAAATTACACTGATATATAAACATACCTTTTTATCGTTTTTCCTTTAAATACTTAATAAATATTAAATAATGGATAACAATTAACGAAAAACAGTTGAACTGAACCAAAATAATATCACGACAATAATTACATACTGATAAATCTATTACATATAAATCTATTATATACAACTTAGTACTATTAATTAATATAAATTATTTGCTTTATACTTGTTTTTCGTTTTATATATATCTTCTAGTGATGTATTGATAATTTACTATTAAAAATGTTAACGGGCATTTTTCAAAAATTATGGTAAATATTCTAGAAAAAACTGTAAAACGTATATCTAATTT
>JAIPRN010004660.1:0-13868 GCA_025469175.1 Geopemphigus sp. TES_GeoC_2020
CGAAAAAAAACGTTAACGAAAAAAAAAAAAAAAAACGTAAACAAACCGGCTCGGGTGGGGGGGAGGAGGATGACTGATTGGAAATCGAGTAACGGACGCTACGTACGGAAATAGTAACGCGGGCGCTCGTACGAAAAGGAACGTAGCAAGGCCGTTCGGAACAGTTGGCCCGGACCGAGCCACGGTGGTTTTCGTTTCGTTTGCGGCGGCGAGGGGGTGGGGGACCGGACGCCGATTCGTCGTCGACAATAAACGACGGAACCGTTTTAAACGACTTCGGGTTTACCGAATCCGCGTGTGGATAACGTGCGCGTTGTTGTTTTCCCGGTTATACGGACGTGTCACGTCGTACCGAAATAACCACTTAAAAATCCGGTGTACGTATGTGTGTGTGTGTGTATATATACGTATTCTCGGCTAGTGTACGGACGGCCGACGTTTCGACGATTAAACTTAACGAGAAAAACGCTACGGTGTCGCGTATGTATAGGCTAACGCTAGTCACCGAACAAAACGGCTCGTTAATTAGCTTATCGAAATATTAAAAAGGGTAATTAATTAACGCGTCGACGGGTCCGTGAATTATTCGGGGTAACTACTACGGACTACGCGAATCGACCCCGCGGCTGAATTGTCAGCCGACGTAATGTGTACGCTGTCGGAAGTCCATACTGTGCCATCGAATCGTTCGTTCGAGTCGTTTCCATCGTTCGTTACATCGTCGGGTTTTCGTCGAACTCTGGCTAGTTCGTAGACCAGATGACATGACGGCGGATAACCGTCGACCGTCGCAGTCACCGGCCGTTTTTACCGCGACCACGGTACGAGCGAGTTTTCGGCGGACCACTCGGAACGTAAGCGTTTTGCGATCTACCGCGTTCGGAACGTCTCCTCTCCCCACCATACGCCCCGAAAAAAAATCCGTTCGTATTTCGTACGAACGGAACACGAAATTCGGAGACAATGTCGCCGAACCCGTCGACATTGTCGCGGTCGGTCCACGTACATTATACACCGGTACGTACGTAGCGATTTTTTTCCCATTCTCTATATACTTATTCTCGGAAGCGACTTTATACGTATATATATATACATATACACGTATTGTATAATAGGACGGGACGGCGTAAATATAATAAAAACGGCGCGAGCGATATGTGTGGTCGGTCGTCCGTCCGACGGTTAGAGGATCGCCGGGATAGCGGTGGGATGGATGGTGGGGTTGGGGAGGTGAAAGAAAACCGGAGACTGGACGTCGGAAATGAATAAGGCGAACAAAAAAAAAAAAAAAAAAAAAACGAACGTATCGATCGGAAAGCGACGAAATTTTCGTAGGTAAAAAAATCCCGCACGGTCTCGCCGGTCGTCGTCGTTGTATACGTTTTTTTTTTTTGTCCGGGACACGAACGCGCGCGGCAACGCGACACAACCGGTCCGAAATGTTCGGCCGACGAACGGAGACGACGACCACGACGACGACGACGACACCGCGGGACACGACGCAGTCTTGGGCGCATTCCGCTCTCTTCCGCGCCCGCACGTTTATCAACGGGCGGGAGCGGCTCCGTCCGACGATCGTGGTCATCAATCTTTCGCAGACTATTTCCTCTACCTACCTACTCCGCCTCCACCAATCGACCGGCCGACTCTACGTCGTTCCACCCGACGTACGTGTATTATATAATTTTTTCTCTCTTACTATTATTGTTGTACGACCAAGACCGAACACCGGTAGCCAACGCGCGCGCACACCCATCGTTCGTCTTCTTCGATATACCGTACGCGGCGTTATTGTCGTTATTAATATTACCACCGCCCGCGCCTCTCTAGACCCTTCCTGCCCCCGCCCCCCCCCCCGAGTTCATTTGCATCCAGGCGACCGCGGTCTACTAGTAGATAGATTACGTACGCGCCGTGGCGTATAAGAAATATGTACCGTCGGTGCTCGACACGCCGGCGGTGGAGTGGGCGGCAAGAGAAACGTACCGAGTCCGTTGCCACGTGATCGACGGGGTCCGGTGAAGAGGAGGTGTTACGGATATACATACATATATATATATATCGCGAAACCGGTTGTAAAAATATTCGTATTTCGGCTACCGTGTTGCGGGCGCTGTAGTTCGTCCGGCTTACGTTACTATTATAATATCCCCGGCACGGATAAGCGGACGAATTAATCGTAATTTTTTTTTCCGCTTCGAATTCCGTCGAACGAATATATTCTCGCTCGTCTCGGCGCGTGTACGAAACGAAATTCGTTTCAAACTATTACTACCCTCCCTCTCGCGCACCTCATTTAAAAACCAACGTCCGAATTGAGCTCTACCATCCCCACCCCCCTGAGATATCGACGAAAATCGAAAATTCTCGTTCTTCGCGTTAACCCGACGGGCGAATCGTCGATCGCTTACCGAAAGACGATATTTCGTCGTATTCGACTGACTTTCGCGCTCCGGCACCTCGGAAGTGTCAAATACGTATTACATATTACGCGCGTCGTACAAAGCCGACGATTTTGCGCGAAAAACCGACGGCGTTTTACGTTTAGCAACGGTTTCGGTGTGTCCGTACGAAGTGTTTCTTAACTTACCGGGGAGAGTTAAAGGAACGTATTCGTTAATCGTTGCGCGCGCGGTATATAACAGTTGGGTTAGGTCTACGCCACGCGTATTGTCACAACGACAACGGCATTTGGTGACCGCGTCGATATTCTATGTGCCGTATACTTCGTCGTAATTTCGTTCCAGTAACGAAAATAGACGGCGTACAATTTTAACGAATTTTCGATCGTTCGCGAATATTTATTTATATCGTAGCCAAACGGGAATTAACAATTTCATCGAAAACGACGCGGGTGTCCGGCCCACGTACACGAATTGCCGCCGACGAAAAATGATCGAACAAACCGAAAGTCCAAAGACGACTGCGATGTGTGTCCCGTGGGTATACTACCCGTAGCCAAAATTCGCGTACCTGTTCGGCGAACCACAACGCCGCCGTGAAACTTAGGACACGCGACGTCGGTGTTTGACGTCTGTTAGATAGTAATCGATTTATTCGGTACCACTGCTGAATTCGACGCGCCGCCAATACGTCGGTAATTTTTAATAAAAAAAAAAAAATTGACGGGGTTGGCAAGGTACATTGTATACGCGGTGTACGTGCGTCGTGTGTACGACGAACCGAAGTTGTTGGGTGGTTAGGGGAAGGAAAAAAACCAGAGGACGATATATATATATACGCAAACGTTACGCGTATAGAGTTTGGCATAAAAATTTACTGTTCCGAGGGTAATAACCGAGGAAATCCCGGAATCCCCGGACCGCCGCCGGAGGGACGCGATATTGCCGTTTAAAAAAAATTACTTTAATTTTAAAACTGCGGCCGCGGAAGTGGCGGCGGAGGACGAAAGTCACTTATCTTACAAGAGGGCTTGTTATTTATTGACGGGCACAACCCCTATTGTGCTTGCGTGCGTGCGGTATGCGTGCGAGTGCGATTTCGGCGCGGGCAGGGGTGAAAGTATCGTATACACTACGCGCGCGCGCGTGTGTGAGTGTGTCATATTAAAATGCGTACGAGACGGACCTAGAGTGAGTGAGAGAGAGAGAGAGGAATATTGTAAACATCCGAGAGACCCCCGCGACGCGGTGTCGGTTAAAAGGGATTGAATTAAACGAGCGCAATATCGGTCGGCCGGGCGGTTTTGTCGAACGACACGCGAACGATGACCGTAAATCGACGGCGGCGCCGTATGGCGCGAATTACGAAATTGATAGCTAAATGCTTTTTACGACGATTTCGGAACACGAGCGCGCGTCGTTAGGTGGTCGGTCCCCTCGCCCGTCCGGGGCCTTCGTCGGCGTATTAAAAAAAGGCGGATAAAAGCCAAACGCGAGCGACGCGCGTCGTTACGATCGGTCGCCAAAAACGGTTTCGCGCGTCGGTGCCAACGGTCCGGCATGTGTTTGGGCCGGCCAGGGTTTCCGGACGTTATTTCGTGCGCCGGCGGCGTTATTTCGCATATATACACGTACGGACGACGACGAGAAAAAAAACCTTAAAAACATCTACGTCGTGAATCTAATGACCAGCGCCGCCGTCGTACCCAAATAACGACCGACGGTCGTCGTGTACAGTAACGCGCTAACCGCGTCCCCCGTCGTTCCCGCGCACCGGCCAACTCGCTCGCGCACGCGCACACACTGCCGTGTATTGTTCGCCGATTGCGTCGCGTATACCGCGCGATAATAACAAGACGGCCCGGCGCGAGTGACGCGTGAACGGCGCGTCGTGCACGGCGGTCTCTCGCTTCCGTTCGTTAATGTTGTAAAATTATCGTCGGCGTCGTAAAACCAGAAAAAATACGTTTCCGGGTTAGTTCGCCGATTTAATCGCCGACGGGAACGGCTCGGTATGGCGGCGGCAGCGTGGAATACGCGGACGATTCGTGTTCGGCGCTTGACGACTGATTTGGCGGATCGAAACGCTTCCGTAATTGTCTTTAACCCCCCCCGGCCGGGTTCGTGAATCCGCGGGCGTCTTTCAATCTCCCCCGTTCCCCCATCACTTGACGCGTCCGTCCGCCGAGTCCGTCGTTTCGCTTTTTCGACCGATCTCCCTTTGCCCCCGCTATCCACCGGTACCGAGGGGTTTTACGAGGATACCTCGTCGACTATACTATCCCGGGCCGAACGGCGAACGGATTTTTCACGGCGCGTTTTCCGATCGAACCGATCAAAACGCCGAACGGGACTCGGCGGGTCGTCAGTAACCGCGGTATCGTTTTCGTACGTTTACCAAAATGTTCGCGCCACGACGTCGTAATTCGCGTTTTCGGCGTTTCTGTTTTACAACGACAATTAACTTCGTCTCGAGCCGGATACGGTGCTCCAGTCTCGGGCACAGTTCGAACAAGCGCCGTCGAATTCGAACGTTAAATCTCCACGGTTCGCTAAAATACCTTATCGTTCCAACGCGGGACGAACACTTTCTACCGAACGTTTTCATTCCGAACACCGCTCAACCGTCGCGCACCTCTCGTTTCCGACCTACCCGCCCGTGCCGGCCCAGCTGACCCAGAAAGAGCACCACGGGCCTTGGATCCGTCCGAACGTCACGAAGTACGGCCCGCTCCGCCGTTCCAACACTGTCCCGATTCGTATTTGCGCTCGGGTTTCCCGCCTAACGATTCAACACCGCTTTCGCCCGTTGTGCGCGTGGTACACGACACGGTCGCGGAAACGAAAATCGTACGTTAATTGCGTTATCGCGTTTTCCGCGCGAAACGTAAACGCGCTTTTATTTCTTATACGGTCGCGGACGACGCGGAAACGGATCGTTTCGGGTAACGGACCGAGCCGGATTGGGTGATCAATTACGACTCGCCTTTGCCCGGACGTTTTTATTTGGCGCGGAAACGATAAAGTGCGGCGACACCGTTAATTTTGCCACCGTCGTCGTCGTCGTCGTCGTCGTTGCGTAACGCGTTGAAAAAAGGATAAACGCGCGGTCCGCTCGTATGGAGGTGCCCCTCCCAACGTACGGTACATCATACCCGCGCGGAGATAAATACTTTAGATAAAAAACCGATCGGTTTTTTTTTTCTGTCGTATTTTTTTTTAATATACGACGACGCGATAGCTTTTTTTTTTCGTGATCCGTGGAAATAATATTTACGGCCGAGACGTACTCTTTACGCACGAATTATATACGTGTACGAGGAAACATAATATGTGTGTGTGTATGTTTTCGTTAAAGTTTATCGCGTAATAATAACGCGGTGGCTCTTACCTTGTATGATATATAGCGTCCTTCGGTACTCGTAGAGATTTCAACGAAGATATAAGAACGACCGGATTACGCGTTCCCATACGGTTCTCTGACCGCGGTGATCGATGACGAATGAACGTATTTGTTTTTTGTTCGTCGTAGTAATCTCCGTCAAAAAACCGTATTCGTCGACTAGGGGAGAACGTCCGGCGCGCGAATAAACGGAAAAAAACGTAACAATCGCGGCCGGTTTCGGGTCGTCGTTTTCGAAAATAACGTACGCCCAATGTACGGGAAAAAGTCGCCGGCGATATTCGTTTATTCTCCCGTCCGTTACTACGAAACGCTCGGACGTGCGTGTACACGACGTTCGTACCAGGCGCGTATTCGCGGAGATTTCTAGCCAAGATTACACACGTACGACGCTCGTAGCGCGAAAGTTCCCGTTTTGTGGAAACGGCCTCGGGGCAGGACGTCCGCCGCGTTCGGCCCGAGAGCCGACACGCTGGTATGTCCGTCCGGTTTTCGACTTTCGGTGATTTACGTCGGAAGTGACGACGCAACGTCGTGCGGGTATATTCATACGGCGACGGGGTCGGATCGCCGGTATTATAACCGCGCCGCGGATAATAAATCGCGAACAGACGACGGCGATAACGCTGGGCGTGTACGATTAAACAGTGTACAAAGACGGACGGACGACGGGTCGAGTACGTTTTTACGGAAATTTATTCGACATTTCGCAACAATGTCTCGTACCGTTTTCCACGGGACGTTCGCTGTGCGTTTCGAACGATTTTTCCCGTAGACCGGACGGTATTTTCGCGTAATCGCCACGAACTCTCACTGTAAAATTGTCGTCGTACGTGTCTCGGACACGGGCGATTTTCGTACATATTTTTCGACCTCGAATCGCAATATTCCGATCGTATTCGACGGTAATCGTTCGTCAACAATTGTCGACCGTCGCTCGGGTTCGATTTTCGGACGTGACTGTTTATCCACTGAGCGTTCGAAACCAATAACGCAACTCGCTCGAGACGACGCGCAGCATCATCACCATCCGCTCCACTACAGTTTTGCGAACGCGTCGTATCGAACGTGATCGATTAACGAAAGTGGATTTTTTCGGGTTCTTCATTCTAACAAGTGGCGGGAAAATCGGAGAATTTCGTTTCGGTTTCGACGAGTCCGGGGACTCGTGAGGAGAACTCGGGCGCAATGGCGGGCCGGTGTTGTCGGCCCGGCTTGTCGGGGAAGAGCGAGCAATGGACACGGCGCGAAACGGAAAAAAGTAGAAGCGCAACGACCGGTGGTATATAATGTCGAAGACAAAGGACGACGGGAAGTCCGGGGCAGCGTCACGAACGGACGAGTGCGCAATAACGTGGCGTAGGTTTTGGCGAACGACGACGACGCGTGTCCGTCGCGAGATATTTTAATTAGCGTGTTGGTCGGCACGCGAGATTATCAGCTGAAACTTCGGTCGGCCGCGCGGACACCGTACCCAATCAGTCGGCCGACCAACGTCACGACGTCATCGCGTCACATACACGTGCGTACGACCGGACCCGAGAACGGCGCGCACGCTATGTTTATAAATACGGACGACGTCACGCGATATATCTGGCGAGATCTGCGCGACCGCGTTTGGGCCACACAGCTAGGTTGGCGCGTTTATTATTATTATTATTAACGTTTGTTATCGTCGTCGTGTGCGCCCGATTCATTTATACCATTTAGGTACCGCGGTACGGTCGCCGTCGTGCGCGCCACATCTTCGTAATTTTACGGCGCGTGCAGTATACGAGAACGGGTGTCCAAGCCGCGGACGTTTCGAGTACCGGTTTCCCTAAATTCCATTATCGTTCGAAATTTCCGGGCGTGTCTACGAACATATTTATGTATCGCGTTGTTGTTCGGGAACGTACCGTAAACGGCGCACTATGTATATAGATCGTTCAACGTCGGCGCGCGAACCGCGTTCGATTGTTCCGGTGGACGAGATGCTACGTTTCAACCGACCGATTGGCCGGCCGCCAGTGACGGAAAATGCGCGTCACCGACACCACACCGTTCGGGAACAAGTCAACGCGCTACCGAACCAGTAACCAACTGTAACCGTGTTAGGTCCCCGGAGCTGATCATTCGCGATCGTCGGCGTTCGGCGGATGGTACGTAAACGGCCTACGTCGACAGGGACCAAGCGTGCCGGACCTATTACAACTACGTACCGTTTGTAGCACGCGCGCGCCCGAGCACAGATCCGTTCCTGTCCACTGACGGCGTTTAATTAACGTTTTCCAATTAAAAAGTTCGCGTGGCTCGCGCGTTCTTATCGACTTCGAAACGATCTAACCGTTCGAAACGTACCGATCGCGAACACAGCCGCCAACTAGATAATCGAACGTAACCGCTAGACGATTTGCGACAGCTACGTCTAAATTACGCGCGTCGTAACGACGATCGTTCCGGGTTATTTTTCACGAACTACCCTAAATCGCGACAGGGAGTGGTGACGTCGAATTTCGTGACACGATTTCGGCCGCGGACTTTTTCACTACCACGAAACGGGCGAAAACATTTCGGTCCAACGGTCGATTTCACAGTAACTATTCACTCGGCGTATTTGTTTCGGATACAATTGGAATCGGAGACAGATTGACGTAACGTACGGTACGACGGACTTCGTGATGCGTACAATCGGTGCCGCGTTCGACGACGATTGCGGAAGTATTCGGGGCGGTGGCGATTTTTCGAGAAAAACCAAAATTACGTATCGATCGGAGAAACGACGGGCCAAATTCGATCGCCAAAGATATATTGTTTCGCCGGGCAACGGTGTCACAAATACGACGAGGAACCGCGCGCGACCATTCGTCGGCGTTAATTGCGGCGGACGAAACCGTCACGATAATGTTGCGGACAATTTCGCTGGAACGTTCGTATTTCTATAAACGGTGTTGGAAATCAACTCGCGCCAATAACAGAAACGAGCGTAGAGAGTCCGCGTACTTATTTACACCGACGAGCGGAAAAGCCGAAAACGGCCCCGGGTCGACGACGGGGCTGTAAAATGTCCGAATAAATACGCGTAAACCGTACGTAACCGGTTTCGCGGGTTTCGTCGGCGTACGAACCGACGACCGTACCACACGTATTACGTAAGGGACACGGTACCGTACACACAACCCACACGGGTGAGATTCGTCGACGAAACCGTAGAAATCCGAAAACCGAACGTTCTTGCGCGCGCGCGTTCATAATAGCCGACAGTCTCATCTCCGGAAACGGTGTGGTCGCGGTACGTACGCGCGTAGGAGGCGACGACTATGTAAACGCGGTCGTCGTCGTACGTACAATGGGTAACCGCGTTTTTCGAGCGATGGGTCAACGTACTTTGTTCGATCGAACAATAACGGACGCGCGTCTTCGCCGTCCGCTGGATTGGTTCGCGGACCGCGTGGACGGGTTTCCTAACGGCGTACGGCGACGACAAATGGTAGTACGCGAGGCGATTCGCGCGCGTGGAAAGTAAAAAACGGAAACGAACAGACAAATAGTGAACGGGCCGAACTCGATGAACGACCGCTACAACTAAGCGCGCGTATTTTATAAATATACGAAACCGATGGGTAATGGAATTTCGACGGTTTTTTTCCCGCGCGTACCACCGAGAGCGCATTATTCCCGAGCGTGAGAATGATTTCGAGTTTAGGCGCCCGCGCGATACGAACCGAGGCGACCTTCTACGCGCGCGTAGTTCCGTCACAACGGCGGCGACGATAAAAATTAAAAAATTCGAGTACGTCGTCACGTGTTGTTGTATACCCGCTCGAACGTACGAACATGTACGCGCGGTCGCGCTCGCTTAATACCGTCGGTCGCTAAATATTTATGAAGCGGTGTAATATAATAATATTACAAACGGAGAGAAAATAATTAATTAATTTGTCGTCGACACACACACACACACACACACACCATATATACGTGGCTACTACTTGGACGCGCGCGTACGGTTAATGGCGTTCTCGTCGAATAACAGATCTACTTAATAGATTGTCATTAGCCGAATAAAACGTACACGGCGTCGTATCTATAGAAAAAAAAAATAAACGAATAACTCGTCCGCTGAACTCTTCTTTCGCCGTATAATTGGGAATTCGACGGTTTTTTCTCTCGTTATTTTCCACCTAATCGCGCCGCCCGTTCCGTACGCCCGGTCGCGGCGAGATAAGACCACGGAATAAAAAACTTACAAAAACCGCAATCTCATTATATATATATATACACGTACACGACGGTGGGTAAAAGAAATCGTCGATACACATATCGTTCGGCTATCTCGACGGATGACGCACTCGCCGAATCTCGTACGCACGGCCGCGTACATAACGGGCGCTTATTAAAAGTACTTTCGGTAATAAGCGCCCGAATCGACGGCATGGACACGCGGTTGGCGCTAAACGAATTGTTAATAAACGAGTTATTAAAAAACCGAATTTACGTTCCGTACACGACACGTCTCGAATGGCCGGCGAACAATTTCTGGCCGATAAGTGGACGATTTCCGTACGGGCGTTTCTTCGCCACCGCCGTCCCGCTAATATCCAATTTCCGTCGAAACTTACAGTTCGGCCCAGTTTGCCCCCCCAAAGCCGTCGTCGTCGTCGTATCCGTCGTAGCGACCCAACAACATCTTCCGCGTTCGCCAAGTCTACGCACGTCCGATACATAATCAATTCGATCGTCGTACGATTAGTGTCGGTGGTTCGAATATAACGAAAATCGTTTTTCGGATTCCACCCAGAACGGATTGTTCCCGAAAACTGCTACTATTACTACTATTTGTCCGGCGGTAGTAGCCGGTCGACGAACAAAACGGAACCGCGAAACGGTTATCGTCCCGAGAGACGGAGCCGCGGAAGTCCGTCGAAAATAACGATTTTTCCAAAAACGATACCCGTAATGAGTGGAACGAGAACGAACGATATATATATATGGGCCCGTCGATCACAATCAGTGCCGACACGCTCGAAAATTTCGTGAACATACCACAGGCCGCGTACGCGTCTACGTCGCGATTACGCCGTCGCGTGTTGCACACGATTCGGCACCCTGCCGCCCGCGACACCGTCCCTGAAAACCGCCGGAACCGCGCGAGTTGGAAAATATACAGAGTTCGCCACGTCGTTAACTTTGCACTCGCCCACGCACGCACATACATACATACCCGCGCGCGCGCGTGCGTCAATTACCGACGTTTTACCTCGTCCCACAAAGACGCCGATGTCGTCTCTCGCAAAGACGGCGCGCGCGCGCGCGCACACAGGCCCGCGTACTTTGGGTTCATTAGACGTCTCATTGTACGCGTTATAATGTAAGTGCGTACACGTTATGCGGCCGACCCGCGGTCGTATTTTACACGGGAGAGATGATGAGACGATGCGCGGCCCACAATCGTCCGACCTAATTGCCGAACAATCGTCCTACTAATTTCCATTGGACACACACACACACACATACACACGCACGCGCGCGCGCGATACGAAAGTACACTTACTCGTAAGAATAAACGCTTTTTATTTTTTCGTTCCCCCCTGCCATCCTCGAAGAGAAAAACGCGTGATTTTTTACGGATTTCGTTCGGATATTGTACCCGCGTACACACACACACGCGCGCGCGCGTTTCTTTTCCTTCTTACCATTGTGCCCGGCTGACAAAAACTTTTTTGTTTCGTTTTTTCCGTCTTCGTTTATCTTTACACGCACGTACGCGCGTGCGGACGCTCTCCGTTCCGAACGCGTCCGTATCTTTTTTCACGCCGAGCACGCCGACCGACCGGACACGCCACACGCGCGTGCAATAACTACACGCACGTACGTACGTTATTTAATTATTTTCGAACACCATTAACCCGCCGTTCGCTAGTCCGAAATCGTCGATATTTTTCGGTCGTCCGGTTACCGGTCACCGTGGTTAACCCTCGAGTCGTTAAATCGAAACCGAATTAGGTTATTAACGCGCTCGTCGATTTTTTATCAATTCCTATAGACGAACTCGTTACGTTCCGCGTAAACAGTGCGCGGCTACATTATCGCGTACCGCTTCCGCCGGACGTACGACGAACGTTTACGGCGAAATATATTGCGCACCGAGTACGGAAATTAGAAAAACGATTCGAGTTAACGTCGGTAGTGTACCGTCGTCCAGTAATATCGTCGTGGTATGGCGAACTTCAAAATAAAAATTGTACCCACGCGCGCCTCAAATACGTCCCCGAGCGGAGCACGTCGACAACTCGAAACGGCGTGGAATAGACGCGAGTGGCCCGGACGCTCCTCGGGGGAGGTTCACGGGTGTGAAACAATCGGCGATCGCTCCGTTCTCGGTTTTCGATATTCGGAAATAATAGTAAGACGACGGTTCGGGGTGCATCGATTTTGTGTTCTGGTGCTGTGAAACTATTTCGTATAGTCGACAAGTGTTGTATCGGATGTTGGATGGGTGGGTGAACGAAAGAGCGGAAAAGTCGCGCGTAACGAATCCCGCGCGTTCGATCGGACCATCCGGTACGTCGCGCGTAACGATAATACGAATCCGTCGTCCCCGGGGAATAATGAACGATTACGCGACGATTTCCGATCGCGCCGTTTCGGTCGCGCAAGGCGTTCGATACATACTCGGGAGCGCGTGTAGTACGCAAACGTTTGTTCGTCGGCCGATATCGATTCCAACGTACCGGATCGCTTACGGTCGGCACGGCGAACAGTACGACGTCGACGGGCGGATCGTACGAAACTTAACGGTACTCACGTATAGTCCGTTAAACGAATAGGGTTCGTCGTTAATTATTAACGGCCGGAAAACCGTTTATTACGTTATTACGCGCGCGTAGAAAGGGAAAAAGCTGAAAGATATTACACGCGCGCGCGCACACACACGTGGTATACACGACGCGGCCGCGTATACGTGTACGGATATATTCTTTTTCCCCTCCACAAACGCGTTACGTTCGCGTTGTCAGCGTATTTTTACTATATTTAATTGAACATTTCGATGCAAACGATTTTCAACAGGTAATACGATTTACATAATATTACACTATCTATACGTGTACGCTATACGCTATCGAATTTATACAGCGTCGCGATTAAAAACCGAAAACGATTTCGATCTTCCTACGACGGCGGCGGCGGCTCCCATGAAATTCGATAAATAAAAAACGGGGAAAAAACGTTTACACGGGCGTGCGTGCGCGCGTAATAGGACTTGGTGTAATGCGCGGGCCGAGTGTATTTTTATTTACGATCGTTCTTCGACAGTTACCACACACGCACGTTATATAGTACACACAATTATACGTACGCGTATGTTACGTACACCGAGTGCGAGATTACTCGTCGCGGCGATTCCGGCGCAGTCGTCCGCGCGACGGTGGCGTACGCGGCGAGGCGGTGAAAGTCGTCGTCGTCGACGATGACGACGCGTCGACGTCGTCGTAACACGCGGTTTTGTTTTCACGCGAAGCCCGCCGAATGAAAAAAAAACACACGCACGCCCGAAACACCGAAATATCGTGTTCGGCGTGTTACGACCGTGCGTACGTCTTTTCGTTTTCGTCGAGGTTACCTACCAGCCAGTCGGTCGGAACGTACGTGCTACGCTTTAGTCCCCCCCCCCCAAAAAAAAAAAAAAAAACTGGCCCACCATTACGGGTGGTTTTCGAAGTTTGTCTGGTATCCGTCGACAATTCAAGCCCGGGGACACCGCTGGTAGCTGTAACACGTTTAGTTATAGCGACTCTCGCGATTTCGTGAGCGCGCGGCGTTTAGGGTAGAAATAATTCGCCACGTTTTCGTACCGAGCGTTTCGACGCGCGGAAATTTCGAATTTTTTTAATAACGCGCTTATTGTTACGTCGTCGGACTCGTTAGGCGTTTTTTCCGTAATGTACAAAACGCGAGTTACGTAAAACCGACAGAAATATGTCGGTCACGGTTGAACGAGGACGCTCCACGTTTCGTTTAAAATCGACGTCGGATTATTATCGGACATTATACCGGGCGAACGGTACGAATTCGCGTCCGCC